>MU225491.1:0-24363 GCA_018584345.1 Thuja plicata | reverse complement strand
TAGGATCTAGGTTCAAATTAGCTTAATCCAAATTAGATTTAGATTAATTGTGGTTTAGTAGAATTTAGGTCACGTGAAGGAATTATGAGGGGTAATGTATTAAATAAGATTTAATACATTAAAAGGGGTAGTATTTAAATTAAATTTAAATACTAAGGGAAGTGAATTATATTTAATTAAATAAATATAATTAAATAGATAGAAGAATATAACAAATATAATTAATTAAAACTAACTATAATGTTATGAGAATATTAATTAAATTAATATAAGGACGATTTTGGATGTCTACAGTATTTATGCAAATCTATGGATTGTATCCCCCTCTATTCTCATCTGGAAAATATGGAAAGAGAGAAACAAGAGAATCTTTAAGGGTGAGAAATTGGATCACAAACAAATTATTAACAAAATAGAAGCAGCCATCATTGAAATTATCAACTCCAAAACCGCCAAAATTTAGAAGACTGATCTACTCATGAGTCATTGGGATGAAAATATGCATGGAAAATGGATAATTCTGGCACTACCACCTTTTATTGGTAAAGGTAACCCTGAGAAGGCCCTAAAATGCAGATAATGTAAATGGTCTTTACCTTCAGATGGATGGTTCAAACTCAACTTTGGTGATGCATACTGAGGTAACCCTTGAGAGGTAGGAATTGGATGCAGTATTCATGACTGCAAGGGCTCAGAAAATGCAACTTTGGCTGCTCACATTGGATATGAGACTAACAATTGAGCTGAAATGACAGCTCTAGTGATAGTGAGAGGTCTCCAACTATGCATAAACTTAAGGATTGAATATTTGAAAATTGAGGGGGACTCAACAATTATTATAAATGCCTTAAGGAAAGGCAACACCCCGAACTAGAAATTAAATTTGCTCCTCTCACAGGCTTTATCCTTAAGCCAATCATTCAAGAAGACAACTATGAATCACATATATAGTGAAGGAAATGTAAGAGCAGATCAATTGGCCAATTTAGGAGTAGATGGCACCACCTTACCTTATATTTTCACCGATAGTAGCACAAGCACCATCCTTCTAAGAGAACACCATGCTTGATATTAAGATTGGGAACATCTTTACTTCAATATATTTAAACAAATATGCAGGAATAAATATAAATATGTACATATGTATGTATGTATGTATGTAGATATGTACACATAAAAGTCTGTACATATGTATTTAAATATGTATGTAAGAATGTATGTATGTAGGTATGTGTTGGTGCTATTTCCTGTTTAAATTGTGCCTTGTAATTTTCCTAGGGTCCTTGTCATTGGTAGTGTCCAAGGCTTTAAAATTGAGATTAAAATTGTTCTTCTGCCTCTGCAAAGTTTGCTCAAACCCTTAACCTAGTTGAAAATGGTGAAAAATGACTAAAAAACCCTAACTGTCTTGACCGCTTCTATTTTCATGTTACTTTGTTGGTCACTTAAGTTACCTTAAGTCATGTGTTCATCTTAAATGGGTTACTTTTTGCAAAAAGACTGCGTTATCCTAACCGCTTTAATAATTCCTAAGTCTCGCCATGAAAAATATCTTTTACGTCATTACCTTATCCAGTGAGAAAATCAGTTTTGATCTAACGGTTTTCTTAATGGCTTAATCAAAAAGTGCACGACATCTATCAAGAAAGTGATTAAGCGGTGGTGATGCATGTCCTTGGTGGGGCCGAATAGTTGTAAAGGTTCTTAGTTAAACAGTGGGCAAGTATGAAGGAATCGAACGGCCCTCTTAATGGCTTAAACAAAAAGTGCATGACATCTAATGGGCAAGTGATTAAGCAAAGGCAACACCTGTCCAGGAAAGAATGTGGTTCCAGTCACATAAAACATGAAGAATGTTAAAGCCTGAAAAGATCTAACGGTCGGCTTAATGGCTTATGCCCAAGATGCACGACATCTATCAGGAAAGCTATTAAGCGGTGATGACATCTAGCAGCTGGTGGACCCGAACATTCATAGGTGGAAAGAGCTTAAACCATAGTTAAGTTGTTATATATCCGATGGCTTGCTTAATCACTTAAAGGGAAAGTGCTCGACATCTAGTGAGTAAGAAATTAAGTGGTGGCGACAAGTGTCCTTGGTGGATAGTTGTTTTCAGGAAAATAAGATAGCCGTTAGATGCAGAGAATGACGTCTAGAATCAATGGCTCAAATTCAAAGTTGATAAAATATGTTGCAGAGAGTTGTTAAGCCACAAAATTGAAGCCTCTAAATTAATTATAGAACGTGTGGCAACTCTAGTCGAATTCAATTCGAAAGATTGATTTTATAAAGGCTGTAGAATTGATTAAGTCGAATTGCAGTCACAATGATTCATCAAAATCATTCGAGCAAACACGGGATTACAGAGAAAATTTGCTTCATGCGACCTCTGCACAGAATGGGTAAGCTCACTGATTCACTAGCATTCAGATTGTGGTGGAATTTGCAGTTCAGAAAGGTTTTTAGGACTTTGTCACAGAATCTAAGTCTAGTGTCGAAAGAAAAACCTTAGAATGGCCCCTAGAGTTGAGATCTCTGGAGAGGTTGATTACCAAAAAAGGAATGTTAGGGAAGATTTGTTATAGTAGTTGCCACTATCTATAGGAGATGCCACTCAAATTAAAAGGGTAGTCCCACCACATCCCCGCTTCAAAATTGGAGAAGGGTTATATGATTTTGGTAGATGGGTGAAAGATGCTAATACCAGTTTTTATGGCCTTACTTTGTTCAGGATGGCCTATAGCCAGAGGAATGCCCCTACCCTAGACTATAAAATTTGGGAGCTAGATGTGGGAAAACTGATAGCACCTAGTGTGTTCATGGACACTGATTTGTTCACTTTAATTGCAAACACTTTTCATAAGGTGGCTAGGGTTGTTAGGGATACTTAGGGAAATGTGTTGTTGATTGTATTAGCTGATGAAATCAGAATGATCTTCAAGTTGACTGACACCTCTGAGCATATGGATGATATTGATTTTGAGTAATTTAAAGAAGTATACCATAATCAGAGGGAGTATTACAGGGATGAAGTATTGAATGGGTATTTTAATAAGATAGGGAAACTAGTTGTAGTAGGTCGTAGGACCTCAGAACCTTTCAAGTTGGATCTTTTCAATGGCAAGGCCAGAAAGATGTACAGTGCTTTGTGAAATGTTTTGGGGGTAGATGAAGATGTGACAATGCCTGTCCAGATAATGCTAATGGTTGTTCAAATTCTGCATCCCCACCTATCAGTAGTATTTGATTTTGCATCTTATATTGCTCAGGAGATGCATGAGGGCCTGGCAGGAATTCAAGACAGCAACATACGTAAACCAATGGGATGGTATTCCCTCATGATGCATATGTTCTTGTTCAAAAATGCAGACTTCTTTGAGGAAGAAATGGAATTGGAGAAATTCCAAAATGGTAAGAAATTGCCTATTCAGATGTGGAGTGCAGATTTGTCATGGGATAGGAAGAGTGCTAGTTATGTGTATTTTTATAAGGTTTTTGAAACTAGACTCAACTCACTACTAAGCAACCAGAATGATAGGGTCCACACTAAAATGATGAGGCTTTTAAGGCCTATGGAATATGCCCCAGAGCTAAAAATTTCTCACAATTGGGGAGATCTAAGTTTGTACCCTTTTTCTAGAGTAATTAGGGTTTATGGAATTAGAGGAACCCCTTATGTGCTTCCCTAAAGAGTCCCACTGAAGATTGGTGTAGCAGAAATTATAGGGAAATTGGGTGGGCTACAAGAAGAAGCCCTGACTGGAAAGATGAAAGGAAATATCTTTCCTACCCTCACCAGAGCCCATCACTTCATCATAACCAAAGGTTGGTAAACACAGTTTGACAAGTATTTTGAGCCCTATCATTTAGCCATGTCTGTGTCTAGATGTGCAGATAATGAAGATTTTATCATGGGTATGTTCAGGAAGAGGACTAAATTCTTGATATTAGAACATCAGTTCAAATACCTTGAGGATATCATCAAAAATATTTTTGACCTTGGTATTCAAGAAATCAGGAAGGAGAAATGGATGGCATACAAGAATTCTTTGGAATTTGTACAAAATTTTGACAAGACTTATGATCCTTTAAAGGAATTTTTCCCATGGTTTTACAAAATTGACTCCCTAATGAATCTTTTTGACGGGATCATGCAAACCCTAAATGAGAAGAGGCAAAGAGGAATTGAAAATGAACTAGAAAAGGCTCTTGTTGTCCTGAATAAATTTCCACAGGGGAGAATAGTCCCACCAGGGGATTATGTAGTGTATAAAGGAGAGGATACACTACTATTGCTCCTAAAGTTGAAAAACCTCTTCAGCATAAAGGAAAGAGGCTAGCAAATATCGATGTTCAAGAGGTGTCCTCTCCCAAAAGACAAAGGGTGGAAACAAAAGAACAAGAGATTGAATTGTACTCTCCTTTCCAATCCCCTTTGCATTATGATGACCAAGCCATCGCTGAGCAATTGGTCAAATTGAGGAATGCTAGTGAAGTGGTTGTTACTACTTAAGAGTTACAAGAAGGGATGCCAGAGGCACCTAAACATATAGCAACTGACCTCACAATAGTAGAGTTTGCTGGCAGGGAGTTAGATCCTATAACCAAATAGGCCAGTGATGAAATATTGTCTGATGGCAGTTTCATTAAAACCAGGGCATTCATTCAATTTCTATGGAGGTGCCACATTGATGAATTCAATCACAAGTGCCAAAAGTTGCAAGAATCCCAGCCTAACTCTGCTAAAGAAGATATAGAGAAGGAGGTTAAGAAAGACATGGTATCAATTTTTGATATGATCACCCTAGAAGAGGGTAGAAAAATGATTAAGAAGCAAGGAGTTCTCATACTACCTCAATGGGATCTAGTAGATGCAATGGTTTTTGATGCTGTAAGAAAGCAAGAAAAACCTATGAGTGCTACTAGGACATCAATTGGTGCCTTGTTTAGTGAAGACCATGTAGCTCTAGAAATTTGATCATTAAATAAAAAGGACAAGAGGAAAATAAAGGAGGGTGATGACATTGAAGATACAGGATGCCTAATTATGAAGAGGGTTGTTGGCATTGAACTGAGGTAGAAAAACTCATTGTTCAATTAGCTAATTTAAGCCTAAGGGTAGCTAAGAGAAAACATGAGGCTTATGCCAATTTAAATGAGAAATATGAGTTTGTGCTTAAAGCCTACAATGAGGAGAAGGTCAAATCCTTATTGAAGGATAACAAAATAGTAGTGCTGGAGGGTAAACAAAAGATCCAACTTGTGCCCCAAGGGGTAATTTCTCAGGAACCTCACCAACCCTCCTCCTCTAGTCCATATGTGACATATCCCTCCTCCCCTACACCTTTAATTCCCACCACCCATGAATCCATTGACACCAAAAGAGAAGAATTAGAGGTTGAGAAGAGTAGGTTGATTAGTGAGAGATCAAGGCTAGAAGAAGAGGGTAAAAGGGATCTTGAAGATTCCCCCACATACAAAGAGGCTGAGGAATTGGTGAAACAATAATTTTTTGATCAGATATTCTCCAACCTCAAAAGGTGTGCTAGTGAAGTCAACCTTTCTAACCTCTATATACTGGGAAAGAATATTGCAGGCATCATAAGAAAACATGATGATGAAAAGGAGTAGTGGGATTTGATAATGAATAACTAGAAAGGGAAGGCAGCCCAGGTCAAATACTTTTACTCTCTCTCAAAGGAATAGAATAATATTGACATCATCCTGAAAAGCACCCATAAATGTCTCAAACTGATGGTTAATTTGGACATCAAGAAGAACATGGTTATAAAGAGGGTCACAACTTTGAGAGAAGAGGTTCCCAAGGATAGGTATGACATGTTTCCCAACATGTTCAAAGAGGATGCGAACATAAAAAATGAAGCTTTATGGCTAAGGAAATTTCATTAAACACTAACCAACAGAACAAAAAGTATTGTTACATTGGTGAATACTAGCTGGTTTGTGTTAACTATTGATATTTTAAACAAAGCCAAGGCATTTTTTGAATCCTGGGGGGCAGAATTTCAGAAATCTAATGATGATTGGGAATAATTCAATAGCCAGAAGGATGAGGTCCTCAGTTTCAGTTGGCCAAGTGACGAGGTGTTCACCACATGGGTTAGCAAGTATGGCATAGTCACCCTGGTAGCATGAGACAGTAAGCATAAAGGGGACAACTAACACCAAAGAGGTTGAGCATTTTTGAGAAAATTAGATATTGGGGACTCTGCATTAGAAAGAGGATGAATTCCAGATGACAAGGACCCAGCCACCTCAGAGCAACTTCAAGCATTCAGGCGTTCATAGAACAAAAGATTACAAGGCTTATAATAAAGATTTTTTATCCCATCCGCCTGAAGTTTTGTCTCATTTGAAAACTGCATTTTGTCCCCTAGCCTAGTCATCCATAGCTTGTTGCATCCTTATTTTCCAAAAGGATTCCAAGATGACTGTGGCTGTCTATAAATATCAAGTTGTAATATTGTATAAGGATGCTAAAAAAAAAGACTACAACGCAGATTACTGAATTGTGTCTGAATGTCGGTTTTGAGTCTTTTGAATGTACTGATATCAAATTTACATTAATAAAATACAATGGAATCTCCATTTTGATATCAATGATGTCTTCTTGCATTTTCTATTAATTCTTGTATGTTCGATTTGTAAGGCATTTTGAGTATACTGGTTATAAAGTGGCCATGTTCTTGTCTGTGAGTTGCTTTCAAGGAGAGTTTTAAATCTTGCAAATAATTACAGAGGGTTAGGGTTTATGTAGGGATTTGATACAAGGGTGTAAGGATGAGAGGATAGTTTTTAAGGAATTCTATCTAGGGTTCACTTGTGTTTCCATTGATTATCTTTAATATATGTATGCTGTATTTTGACTCTATCACCCATGATTAGGCACTGGTCAAATTGCTGAGAAGTGGTTGTTATCATCAATTCAAATTTAATCAATCTTTATATTTCTATTATTTCAAGTACATGTCTAGTTAATTGTATTCAATACAATTCATCTTAGTTCTTCCTTGAAGAGTGAATCAATAGGTTATCCTTCCTAGGCCTAATGGCATAAAAAGAAGAAGGAACACCAATCCTTAATCCACTGTTAAAATTTTGCTGAAAAATAATATTCTGTCAAAGGTGCACCCACCTGGGTATGTGGAACCCAAAGTGTAGAAGGATTTTTCATCCTTGTTAATTAGCCTTTTCCCTATGAGAATCTTACTTGGGTACAAGAGAATCTGGCATTTATTGCTATTATAATTGATTCTACAAGAAAAAGAGATAATAAATTGGTGACTCTACTGGGGAATTGTAATGTTCTAAGAGTCATGATCATGAAACATTTGTCCTTACAATATTGAGAATTAGTTTGTTTTTCCTCATAATCATTAAAGCGAGTTTATTTTTCTTACCTGCCGTGGCACATTGTTTGAAGGTCTTGATTTTGAAAATTATACAGATCTTGTCTCAGTTGGAATAGTTGATAACTCTAAAATATCTAATATGATCCCTTGTCTATTTTCAAAAGGAAGTCCACTGAATGGAAAAGACTTGTAATTATGGGTAGTGAAAGATCATTTTCTTGAAGTTACCAGGTGAGGAATTATCAAGCCTAATCTATCTGCAAAGTTCCATATTTTCTTATTGCTATAAGGAGAAATCTGAGATAGGACAAGGTGTTTCATCTATATATATATTAATCCTCTGAAAAGGGGTGGCGACTCTAACTTCTGTGTATTCCAGTATTGCATAGTGAAATATTTGTTTATTCTGTAAGATGAGCCGACAAAGAAAAACTAGATCGTATTCCAAAATGAATCCTGAAAAGGATCTTGGAGAGGAGCTCCATACGCCTCAAAGGAAACAATGGTCCAAAAGAGGGGCATCTAAACATGATTCCCAACATGCCTCTAAAATAAAAATGGATATTCCCATTCCAGAAAGGAAGTCATCTTCATCTGAAGATGCAGAACCCATGGGACCAGTTGATTCTTATAGAGCTAATACCAATTTTGATCCCTTTAGGGATGGAGAAAATACTTACATAGGGTTCTTTCCTGTGGAAGAAAATCTTTCTCCACCAGGAGAGACCTCTACTGCTAAAACAACATCATATGATTTTGATAAGTTGCAAGATGAGGATGTGGCTTTGAAAAGAAAAAAGAAAGAACAAGAAAAGGAAATCGTTGAAGCAAAGGAAAAATGTGGGAAAAGGATATATGACTTATTATTGGAAAGAGAAGAACTCTTAGCTGAGACTAGAAGGAATGACCTTAAGACTAAAAGCCTGAATCAGGAAGTCAAAGGTTTGGATCCAAAAAATTTTGGTACCCTTAATGATTTGAGAAACAAAGCCCTAAATAAAATCTCAAACCCTGACAAGGATGAGTTTGAGAAGGAAGGACCTGTCATTAGGCAGTTGTTCCCATATGGGAATGAGCGAAACATGAAACTCAAGGTAATTACTAAAGATGCCCTTGACAAAGGTAAGAAAAAGGTTGTGGGTATCAGCATAAATGAGCCTGGGCAGAAAGTTTCTAACCTTCAAGGAATACCTCAAATTGATTTGGACATTGAACGAGCTAGGAAGGATAAAGATGACTTGGCAAAACAACTAGAAAAGTTGGAATTGGAGGCTGATACAGCTAATATGAAGATGAAGATAGCATTACTTCATGCTACCAATAATACTACTGCAAGTAGTTCTATGCATGTGAATCAAGGAGTACAACAATTGAATCCATCTGCTGATTTAAATGTGAACAATCAAGGTGGTGCTCCTAAGGTCCAAAAGTGTGAAAAAACCCAAATGTTCCAAACTTTGGTCCTAATGTAGCTGCTCAACTTATGGGTCCTCACCCAAGTTTTCAAACTACCAAGCACAAGCAAAGTGTTCCCCCACCTATTCAACATCAAGGAGGAATTGCTGGAACAAATGGTGATAATGAGCTGGGGATTTTTCAAAGGAGGCTTGTCTACATGAACAAATATAGAGCTCTCTTCTTTGAAGGCATTCCTCGTTACCCTAATGTGATCCCTAATGAGGTAAGAGATAGGATCCCTAAGTTCACAGGAAATGATTTTGTTACTTGTGAAGAGCATTTAAAAGCTTTTGGTGATAAGATGACTGACTTTGAAATTGAAGATGAGGATGTCATTATGAAACTTTTTGTTCAATCTTTAATTGAAGATGCTAGGGATTGGTTTAGAAACTTACCTAATGATAGTATTTCCTCTTGGGATTAATTTGTAAATTCTTTTAGGGAGCATTATAGAGAGCATGTTAATTCTGGATACATGTTAAATGAATTTAACATCATCAAGAAGTTCCCAAATGAAAATATGGCTGATTTTAACAGTAGATTTCAAACGGCTATGAACAAATTATTCCAAGTTTTGAGATTAGATGAGGAAGTGCGCCTTACCACTAACATTAATGTTTTTGATGGAAAAATTTCTTATCTTCTTAGAGATAAAAACCCAACTACTTTAAGGGATTCTTAAAAGATAGCAATTAACATTGAGAGTAATAGGAGAGAATCAGGGAAATTGGGGAAGAGAGAAGACAATAAAATTTGCAAAGAAATGGGATCAGCCAATAAAAGTGTCAAAGAAGGTGATACAGTGGATAAATTGGTGAGTGCAGTAAAAGACCTTTCTCCCAAGATGGATAAGAATGATAGAGGAGGGTACCGAGATAATAAGTATACTAACCAAAGATTTGACAGACAGCCTAACTTAAGAGATTATCCATACAAGACCAATTGGAATAATGGAAAACCTGTCCCTGAGGGGCAAGATAACCCAAAAGCAAAAGAAACCCTAGATCCCCTAAAAAGGAACAATTCCAACTATGTTGAGAACACTCCCTGGTGTGATGCTCGCAATATGCCACACTCTTCCTATAAATGTGTAGTAGCTCAGGCTTTGTTTGACCAAACAGAAGAAAGAGAGTAGGAAGGCCCTATTATCAATATGTTCATAGTAAAGAAACCATATCCATGGCTCCCTGATATTGTTTCATCCTCTGATAATTCATCTTTGGAGGATAATTATTTTTTACAAACCATTTATGAAGTTCAACATATCAAAGTGATCATAATGAGTATGTTTCACAGGCAACTATAAATACAGTGGGTGATGATAGTTCACAATCTCATTTTAGGACTCCTACTGATGAGGAGAAAAGGTCTTTAACTGTTGCAGAAATTAATCAAGCAAGAAGAGCTTACAACTTAAGAAATAGAATAGTACAACCAGCTCAAGCCAACTCTACCCCTATTTATGTTAGAAAAGACTCACCTCAAGAAAATGAGGATTTCCAACCTAGGGTAGATGACAATGATAAATGTTGCAAGCAAGCAGGATCTTCTCATGATCATATTGGGGGGGGGGGAATATCAAAGGAAGAACTAGTACCAAATGAGAAACTCAAGAAAATGAAGAAAGTAAATGATATTCCCCCTGAATCACCTCATTTTGACATGAAACATGCTTTGACCCAAATGAAAGTCTCACTCCCACTTATGGAAATGTTGAAAATAAAAGAGCATAAATAAGTTGCTCTAGAATTATTAGAAGGAATAGATGATGCATCTGTCCCTAATCATGAAGAGATACCTTTGACACTAAATAGTTCTAAAGAATATTATCCATTAGTGAAAGGAAAAGGAAAGAGCAAGGAATTTTCTAACATTTGTATTAGAAATATAATAACCCAAGAACCATTGTTTTTTGATCCATTCTATGTCACCTTAATGGTAAATAATTTCTTGGTAAAAAACTACATGATTTATTTTGGAGTAGCAACAAATGTGGTGTCCTATCATGTGATGAAATAATTAGGCCTCCGGGTTACTACATCTGCTAGGAGCTGCTATGCCATGGATAACAGGGAATTTCCTGTGATAGGAACATTGAAGGATATTGAAGTGAAAATTGTTGCTTTCCCTAAAGCAACTTATAGAATGGACATAGTGGTAGTGGATACTAAACCATATTATGGTATGTTTTTATCAAGGCAATGGGCAACAGTAGTAGGAGGAAAGATGCAATTGGATTTATCCTATGCAACTATCTCTATAAATGGGAATGAGATCAAATTGTATAGAGAACCCTGATCATGTATTATGGTTGAGGTGGTCTTACCTGATCAATTAAATTATTGTGTGAATGTTGATATGGAAAATTTTATGGTCGAAGAAGTTAAGCCACAACTAAAGAACACTGACCCAATTGTGGATGAATTATTGTTACAACAAAATGGACTTTGGAAAATGTACTTTGATGGAGGATGTTCAAAAGAAGGATATGGGGCAGGAGTCTTGTTGATATCCCCATCAGGTATCACTTTCAAATATTCATTCATGTTAACTTTTCAAAGCATAAACAATACTGCCGAATATCAGGCTTTAATCTTGGGAATGGATATTGCAATCAAACATGGTATTAAATGTTTAAAAGCCCATGGAGATTCCCAGTTAATTATATCTCAGATCAGGGGACATTATACTGCTAAAGATGAGAGATTAAAATTATATAAATATGTTGTCTGGGATAGGATGGAATTCTTTGATGCTTTGAATATATTATGGGTAGAAAGATCAAATAATATAATGGCAAATTTCCTAACAAGTGTTGCCCTAAAAAATAATGATGCTACTCTTACTGGAATTTCTGTGGTTGAAACAAAAAGTAGGCTTGCAGTTCCTGACAATATTCATAATTGGAAAGTTTGTGAGGATGATGATGATATCCTCAAGTTTATCCAATGTATAGATCAATATGATGGTCAAAATATTGATTGTGAATCTCTAGTGTCAATTGTGGACAATAAGGAATATATTTTTGATTAGGAAGTCACCCAATTGGATACTAATCACATTCCCAAGGGGTTGGTTTAATTGGAAGGCATGTTTAGCATAAATGACAATTATATGACTTAGAAGCCCAATGCCAGAGTAGGAGACTTAGAGGAGATTAATTTGGGATCCAAAACATCTCCCCAATTAGTTTACATTGGCAAAAAATTGGACAGCAATGTGAGACAGAATTTGGTAAAGTTGCTGAAAAGATACAAATATGTTTTTACCTGGTCCTATGATGATTTGAAAGCCTATAAAGAAGATTTATTTCAACATGATGTCCCTTTAAAAGAAGGCACTAAACCATTAAGACAAAATCAAAGGCTAATCAATCCATTACTGGCTACCAAGATGCAGACAAAACTGATGAAGCTAAGGGATGCAAGCATAATCAAGCCTATTAGACATTCATCTTGGGTTTCTAACTTAGTCCCTATAAGAAAGAAAAATTGGGAGATAAGGTTGTGTGTTGATTTCAGAAATTTAAATGTAGCCTCACTAAAAGATAATTACAGATTACCTAACATGGAGGCTATGTTGCATAAAGTCACTGGTTGTGATTTGTTATCTATGATGGATGGATTCTCAGGGTACAATTAGGTGTTGGTTAAATAACCTAAGCAATTCAAAACAACTTTTACTACCCCTTGGGGCACCTATGTATATGCTCATATGCCATTTGGGCTAAAAAATGCTAGTGCAACCTTTCAAAGAGCTATGGGTGTAGCCTTCAAAGACCTCATAGATGTTCTAATGGTGGTGTACCAAGATCATTTGAAAGAATTCTCAAAAAGAGCAGAGGATCATTGCAATCATTTGGAAAAGGTCATGATAAAAGCACTAGAATATGGGGTTTCTCTGAACCCAAAAAAGTGTCACTTTACTATTACTGAGGAGAAACTTTTGGGACATATAGTGTCAAAGGAGGGGGTGAGGATAGATCCTGAAAGGGTGGAAGCCATCCAGAAGGTACTTTATCCCAAGAACTTAAAAGGTATCCAATCATTTCTAGGGAAGATTAACTTTGTTAAGAGATTTATTGCCAACTTTGCAGAACTAGTTAATCCTATTGTCAAATTGTTCAAGAAAAATGTGAAGTTTGAATGGGGCCAAGAGGCTCAGTTTGCCTTTGAAAGAATAAAAAAAGATATTCAAGAAGAACCAGTCCTTGTGTCCCCTAATTACACTAAGCTCTTTTCTTTGTTTACTTTTGCTTCATTCCATACTATTGCAGCAGTCTTATTGCAGAAGGATAACGAAGGATTTGAGCACCCCATTGCATTTTTTAGTAAATCATTGCAATCAGCTGAATTAAATTATCAGATGATGGAAAAACAAGCTTATGCTCTGGTAAAGGTAGCCAAGGCTTTCAGGACTTATTTGGTGTGTGCAAAAGTAAAATCCTATGTCCCTCATGCTACTGTCAAAGATATCTTTGTTCAAAATGAAGTGATAGGAAAAATATGTAAATGGATAAACAAAGTCCAAGAGTTTGACATAGAAATCCATATCACTAAGTTGGTGAGGGGATTAGGGTTGGCCAAGCTGATGATAGAAGAAAATTTGGATTTGGTCCAAGTGAACAGTGTTGGTGTAAAAGAGAACTGCTTGACAAGTATTGAGATACAATTCTGGTATACTAATATTGTTTACTTTCTAAAAAATGCTAAACATCCAGATAACTTGAATGATAACCAAATAAGGAGTTTGAAACTGCAATCACAAAAGCATGTTTTGTTGCAGGGTGATTTGTTCTAGAAAAATAGAGATGGGATCTTGTTGTTATTCCTTGACAATGGTCAATCAGAAAAGGTATTAAAAGAGATGCATGCTGGAATGTGTGGAGGACATTATTCTTCTAGAAGAATAGCCCATAAAATTTTGAGGGCTGGATACTATTGGCGTTGCATTTTTGAAGATGCTCACACTTTTGTTAGGAAATGTGAGCCATGCCAGATATTTTCAAGCAAGATGAAATATTCAGGGGCATTATTATTAAATCCTGTAGTAGCAGAGGCTCCCTTTTCTATGTGGGGAATGGACTTTATAGGAGAATTTGCTGAAAAATCAAGTGGAGGCCATGGTTGGATTTTTCTGGCAACTGATTATCTCACAAAGTGGGTGGAAGCAATCCCAACCAAAAAGGCAACAAGTAATGTAGTTATTGATTTTCTGATGGATAATGTAATTACAAGTTTTGGTGTCCCCCTTAAATTGATAATGGATAATGCCATGTGCTTTAGGTCTGAATAATTCATTGACTTTTGCTCTGATATGGGAATTGTTATGTCCTATTCATCCCCATACCACCCTCAAGCTAATGGTCAAGTAGAATCTAGTAATAAAAGTATTTTGCAAATCTTAAAAAAGACCTTGGAAAGAAATAAGAGAGCTTGGTATGTTAAATTGAAACTTGCCCTTTGGGCTGATAGGATTACTGTTAAGAAGGCCACTAGAAAGTCTCATTTTGAATTGGTTTATGGTGTTCAGTCAAGAATGCCTGTCAACAATTTACTCCCAATTTACAATTTTATCCAAGATGAGGAAATAGAAATTTCTGAACCCATGTAAGAAAGGATGGTTCAGTTGGTAGAATTGGATGAAATAAGGAGAGAAAGCTAGAGAGAAAATATCAAACTGCAACAAAAAATGAAACACCATTTTGATAGAAGGGCAGATGAGAGAAAGTTTCTGCCTGGTGATTTTGTAATGCAATGGAATACCAAGGCTAAAGGTAAAGGCAAACACAATAAATTTGAATCACTATGGATTGGGCCTTTTGTTATATCTCGGATCTTTGGAAAAGATTCTTATTTCGTCAAGAGTATGGATGATGTAGAACAGGAATTGTCAGTGCATGGACAATTCCTAAAAAATTTCTTTAATTAACCTTTATTCTCCATGCACAGTAGTACCTAGTATATGTATAGGTGTGTTTCTTTTATGTTGTGTGTTTATTTCAAGTTTTAGGTTAGTCTGGTTTGTGGTCCGCTTCCCCAAAGATCTATGGTTATTGTTATAACCTGGTGTTTAAACATCCTCAGAGAGAGCCACTGTTGGTGCTATTTCCTGTTTAAATTGTGCCTTGTAATTTTTCGAGGGTCCCTTGTCATTGGTAGTGTCCAAGGCTTTAAAATTGAAATTAAAATTGTTCTTATGCCTCTGCAAAGTTTTCTCGAACCCTTAAACTAGTTGAACATGGTGGAAAATGACTAAAAAACCCTAATTGTCTTGGTCGATTATATTTTCATGTTACTTTTTCGGTCACTTAAGTTACCTTAAGTCATGTGTTAATGTTAAATGGGTTTCTTTTTGCAAAAATACTGCATTATCCTAACCACTTTAATAATTCCTAAGTCTCACCATGAAAAATCCCTTTTATGTCATTACCTTATGTGGTGAGCAAATCATTTTTGATCTAATGGTTAGCTTAATGGCTTATTCAGAAAGTGCATGACATCTATCAAGAAAGTGATTAAGCGGTGGTGACATGTGTCCTTGGTGCGGCCGAAAAGTCGTAAAGGTTCTTAGTTAAATAGTGGGCAAGTATGAAGGAATCGAATGGCTTGCTTAGTGGCTTAAACGAAAAGTGCGTGACATCTAACGGGCAAGTGATTAAGCAGAGGTGACACCTGTCAAGGAAAGAATGTGGGTCCAGTCACAGACAACATGAAGAATGTTAAAGCCTGGAAAGATCTAACAGTCAGCTTAACGGCTTATTCCCAAGATGCACGACATCTATAAGGAAAGCCATTAAGCGGTGATGACATCTGGTAGCTGGTGGACCCGAACATTTAGAGGTGGCAAGACCTTAAACCATAGTTAAGTTGTTTTATATCCAACGGCTTGCTTAATCACTTAAAGGGAAAGTGTTCGACATCTAGTGAGTAAGTGATTAAGTGGTGGTGACATGTGTCCTCGGTTGATAGTTGTTTTTAGGAAAATAAGATAGCCATCAGATGCAGAGAATGATGTCCAGAATTAATGGCTCAAATTCAAAGTTGATAAAATATGTTGCAGAGAGTCGTTAAGCCACAAAATTGAAGCCTGTGAATTAATTATAGAACGTGTAGCAACTCTAGTTGAATTCAATTCAAAAGATTGATTTGATTCAGGCCATAGAATTGATTAAGTCAACTTGCAGTCACAATGATTCATCAAAATCATTCAAGCAAAGACAAGATTGCAGAGAAAATTGGCTTCACGCGACTTCTACGCAGAACAGGTAAGCTTACTGATTAACTAGCATTCAGATTGTGGTGGAATTTGCAGTTCAGAAAGGTTTTAAGGAATTTGTCTTAGAATCTAAGTCTAGTGTCGAAAGAAAAACCTTAGAATGGCCCCTAGAGTTGAGATCTCTGGAGAGGTTGATTACCATAAAAGGAACGTTAGAGAAGATTTGTTATAGAATTTGCCACTATCTAGAGGAGATGTCACTCAAATTAAAAGGGTAGTCCCACCACATCCCTGCTTCAAAATTGGAGAAGGGTTATATGATTCCGGTAGATGGGTGAAAGATGTTAATAACAGTTTTGATGGCCTTACTTTGTTCAGGACGGCCTATAGCCAGAGGAATGCCCCTACCCTATACTGTAAAATTTAAGAGCTAGATGGGGGAAAACTAATAGTGCCTGGTGTGTTCACGGACACTGATTTGTTCACTTTAAATGAAAACACTTATGATAAGGTGGCTAAAGTTGTTAGGGATACTTAGGGAAATGTGTTGTTGACTGTATTAGCTGATGAAATTAGAACAATCTTAAAGCTGACTGACACCTCTGAGCATATGGATGATATTGATTTTGAGTACTTTAAAGAAGTATACCATAATTAGAGGGAGTATTATAGGGATGAAGCATTGAAGGGGTATTTTAATAAGATAGGGAACCTGGTTGTAGTAGGGCCTAGGACCCCATAACCTTTCAAGTTGGATCTTTTCAATGACAAGGCCAGAAAGATGTACAGTGCTATGTGCAATGTTTTCGGGGTAGATGAAGATGTGACAATGCCTATCCAGATAATGCTAATGGTTTTTCAAATTCTACATCCCCACCTATTAGTAGTATTTGATTTTGCATCTTATATTGCTCAGGAGATGCATGAGGGCCTGGCGGGAATTCAAGACAGCAACATACGTAAACCAATGGGATGGTATTCCCTGTATTCCCTCATGATGCATATGTTCTTGTTCAACAATGCAGACTTCTTTGAGGAAGAAATGGAATTAGAGAAATTCCAAAATGGTAAAGAATTGCCCGTTTAGATGTGGAGTGCAAATTTGTCATGGGATAGGAAGAGTGCTAGTTATGTGTATTTTGATAAGGTTTTTGCAACTAGACTCAAGTCACTGCTAAGCAACCAGAATGCTAGGGTCCACACTGAAATGATGAGGCTTTTAAGGACTGTGGAATATCCCCCAGAGCTAAAAATTGTTCACAATTGGGGAGATCTAATTTTGTACCCTTTTTCTATAGTAATTAGGGTTTATGGATTCAGAGGAACCCCATATGTGCTTCCCTAAAGAGCCCCACTCAAGATTTGTGTAGCAGAAATTATAAGGCAATTTGGTGGGCTACAGGAAGAAGCCCTAGCTGGAAAGATGAAAGGAAATATCTTTCCTACCCTCACCATAGCCCATCACTTCATCATAACCAAAGGTGGGTGGACACAGTTTGACAATTATTTTGAGCCCTATCATTTAGCCACGTCTATGTCCATATGTGCAAATAATGAAGATTTTATCTTAGGTATGTTCAGGAAGAGGACTAAATGCTTGATATTAGAACATCTGTTCAACTACCCTAAGGATATCATCAGAAATATTTTTGACCTTGGTATTCAAGAAATCAGGAAGGAGAAATGGATGACATACAAGAAGTCTTTGGACTTTGTACAAAATTTTGACAAGACTTATGATCCTTTAAAGGAATTTTTCCCATGGTCTTACAAAATTGACTCCCTAATGAATCTTTTTGAGGGGATCATGCAAACACTAAATGAGAAGAGGCAAAGAGAAATTGAAAATGAACTAGAAAAGGCTCTTGTTGTCCTAAATAAATTTCCACAGGGGAGAATAGTCCCACCAGTGGATTATGTAGTATATTAAAGGAGAGGATACACTACTATTGCTCCTAAAGTTGACAAACTTCTTGAGCATAAAGGAAAGAGGCTAGCATATATTGATGTTCAAGAGGTGCCCTCTCCCAAAAGACAAAGGGTGGAAACAAAATAATAGGAGAGTGAATTGTACTCTCCTTCCCAATCCCCTTTGCAATATGATGACCAAGCCATCGCTGAGAAATTGTTCAAATTAAGGAATGTTGGTGAAGTGGTTGTTGCTACTCAGGAGTTACAAGAAGGGATGCCAGAGGCACCTAAACATACAACATCTGACCTCACAATAGAAGAGTTTTCTGGCTAGGATTTATATCCTATAACCAAACAGGCCAGTGATGAATTCTTGTCTGATGACAATTTAATTAAAACTAGGGCATTCATTCAATTTCTATGGAGGTGCGACATTGATGAATTCAATTACAAGTGCCAAAAGTTGCAAGAAGCCCAGCCCAACTCTGCTAAAGAAGATATAGAGAAGGAGGTTAAGAAAGAGATGGTATCAAGTTTTGATAAGATCACCCAATAAGAGGGTAGAGAAATGATTAAGAAGCAAGGAGTTCTCATACTACCTCAATGGGATCTAGCAGATGTAGTGGTTTTTGATGTTGTCAGAAAGAAACCAAAACCTATAAGCACTACTGGGACATCAATTGGTGCCATGTTTAGTGAAGACCATGTAGCTCTAGCAATTTGGTCATTAAAGAAAAAGGAGAAGAGGAAAATAAAGGAAGGTGATGACATTGAAGATACATGCAGCCTAATTGTTAAGAGGGCTGCTGACACTTCTGGAACTGAGGCAGAAAACCTCACTGTTCAAATAGATAATTTAAGCCGAAGGGTAGCTGAGAGAGAACAGGAGGCTTATGCCAATTTAAAAGAGAAATATGATTTTGCGCTTAAAGCCTACAATGAGGAGAAGGTCAAATCCTTATTAAAGGATAACATAATAGCATTGCTGGAGGGTAAACAAAATATCCAACTTGTGCCCCAAGGGGTAATTTCTCAGGAACCTCACCAACCCTCCTCTAGTCCATATGTGACATATCCCCCTCCCCTACACCTTTAAGTCCCACCACCCAAGAAGCCATTGATGCCAAAAGAGTAGAATTAGAGGCTGAGAAAAGAAGGTTGATCAGTGAGAGATCAAGGCTAGAAGAAGAGGGTAAAAGGGATCTTGAAGATTCCCCAGTATAAAAAGAGGCTAAGGAGTTGGTGAAACAAAAATGTCTTGATGAAATATTCTCCAACCTCAAAAGGTGTGCCAGTGAAGTCAACCTTTCTAACCTCTATCTACTGGGAAAGAAGATTGCAGGCATCATAAGAAAAAATGATGATGAAAAGGAGCAGTGGGATTTGATAATGAATAACTAGAAGGGGAAGGCAGCCCATGTCAAATCCTTTTACTCTCTCTCAAAGGAAAAAAATAATATTGATATCATCTTGACAAGCACCCATAAATGTCTCAAACTGATGGTTAATTTGGACATCAAGAAGAACATGGTTATAAAGAGGGTCACAACTTTGAGAGAAGAGTTTTCTAGGGATAGGTATGACATGTTTCCCAACATGTTCAAAGAGGATGGGAACATAAAAAATGAAGATTTATGGCTAAGGAAATTAAATGAAACACTAACCAGTAGAACAAAAAGTATTGTTATATTGGTGAATACTGGCTGGTTTGTGTTAACTATTGACATTTTAAACAAAGCCAAGACATTTTTTGAATCCTGGGAGGTGGAAGTTGAGAAAGCTAATGATGATTGGTAAGAATTAAATAGCTAGAAGGATGAGGTCCTCATTTTCAGTTGGCCAAGTGATGAGGTGTTCACCACATGGGTTAGCAAGTATGGTATAGTCACCCCGGTAGCATGAGATAGTAAGCATAAAGGGGACAAGTAACACCAAAGAGGTTGAGCATTTTTGAGAAAATTAGATATTGAGGGATCTGCATCAGCAAGAGGACAAATTCTAGATGAAAAAGACCCAGTCATCTAAGAGCAACTTCAAGCATTCAGGTGGTCATATAACAAAAGATTACAAGGCTTATAACAAAGATTTGTTATCCAATCCGCCTGAAATTTTGTCTCATCTGAAAACTATATTTTGTCCCCTAGCCCAGTCATTCATAGCTTGTTGCATCCTTATTTTCCAAAAGGATTCCAAGATGACTGTGGCTATCTATAAATATCAAGTTGTAATCTTGTATAAGGATGGTAAAAAAATAAGACTACAACGCAGATTACTGAATTGTGTCTGAATGTCAGTTTTGAGTCTTTTGAATGTACTAATATCAAATTTACATTAATAAAATACAATGGAATCTCCATTTTTATATCAATGATGTCTTCTTTCATTTTCTATTAATTCTTGTATGTTCAATTTGTAAGGCATTTTGAGTATACTGGTTATAAAGTGGCCATGTTCTGGTCTGTGAGTTGCTTTCAAGGAGAGTTCTTAATCTTGCAGATAATTACAGAGGGTTAGGGTTTATGCAGGGATTTGATATAGGGGTGTAAGGATGAGAGGATAGTTTGTAATGCATTCTATCTGGGGTTCACTTGTATTTCCATTGATTATCTTTAATATATGTATGCTCTATTTTGACTCTATCACCCATGATTAGGCACTAGTCAAATTGGTGACAAGTGGTTGTTATCATCAATTCAAATTTAATCAATCTTTATATTTCTATTATTTCAAGTACATGTCTAGTTAATTGTATTCAATACAATTCATCTTAGTGATTCCTTGAAGAGTGAATCAATAGGTTATCCTTCCTAGGCCTAATGGCATAAAAAGAAGAAGGAACACCAATCCTTAATCCACTGTTAAAATTTTGCTGAAAAATAATATTCTATCAAAGGTGCACCCGCCTGGGTATGTGGAACCCAAAGTGTAGAAGGATTTTTCATCCTTGTTAATTAGCCTTTTCCCTGTGAGAATCTAACTTGGGTACAAGATAATCTGGCATTTATTTCTGTTATAATTGATTCTGCAAGAAAAAGAGCTAATAGTATGTATATATGTCCATATTTTATACACACACTAACTCTCATTTTTTCCCTCTGGCATTCACTGGTACTATCACTTTCATCAACTCATTCCTACACTAGTACATTATGTTCATATACACATAAACCCAGATAAAATAGCCTGACAGTTTCATATATACAAACACACACAAATATACCCATATACCCAACTATATACAAGTATATATAAATTCTCACATCTGCACAGATATTCAAGGGTACATATAGATATTGAGATAATTACAAGCACACACAAACACTCCCACACATTCATATATAAGTTTGTACACATATACTTATACTTATATCTATACATTTCTATACACTAAATTACATATATTTTCATTTAAATATAAATATAAATATATATATATATATAGAATTACATTTCGTGTCAGTTCTAAACTTGCCTGCAAGCTCACAACTCCCAACTCCTTTTAATTAAGTACTATATAAATTCCTATACGGACACACAATTTTTTATAAATCTACTTATTAACACACAATTTTTTATAAATCTACTTATTAACACATATTTATACTTAGATACACATATATATAGATATATATTCATATATATACATATGCTAATTGCTATATCTATTAATGTATTCATTTTATATATTGTTATAATCATTCTCACTAGTTATCTAATATATTCTACTAGCACTTATTCACTCATAATTTCACTCATACTTATATCACCTCCTACATACAGGCCTTCTCACTCTTATTCAGGTTTTACTATAAACTGAGCATCAACGTCCTTTGACTAGACACGCTCACTTTATAGGAAGGCTTCAAATCAAGGACTGACTGATCTCATGGAGCCATAATTAATAGCAAAGTAGGCCAAATATTTTATCACATCTTTTAGAGGTACATTAATAGCAAGTCTACACCATTTATCCACTATTTATATACATACGATAACATCTCCTAAATTATCATATATTATAAGCTGATTGCAATACATCACATCAAAAGCACTTTCCTTTGATGTAATGATTCACATAAGTTGTCCTGCACAACATGACTCAGCCTCATCTGACTATTATAGATGAGCTAATAAATTTGTCAACCTATCAACATTTATTCCTCCGTAGAAACCCCCAATGAGAGATTAAAATAGGGTTTTATAGACTTAAATATGATTCATTTACTCATTCTTCATTCGGAAGATTCAGTGCTTCTTTACTCCCAGTGTAGCTTCTACTTAGAAAGCGGTATGGAAACAAATATCAAACTCATTTGCAGTGGGGAAAAATATCTTTGGGCCTTTAGAGGTCCAATCAAACTAGAGAGATGGGACAAAATTCTTGAAACAGATGATCTGGGCAAATGGGCCATCGAGAAAACCATGGGGGAGGAGGCCTTCAATTACAAATATGTGTATAGGGTGAACATTTTGAATGACTTAGTGCTTGCTGATCAGAAATAGCCAAAGTCCAATCAGTTGAAGATGTGGATAACCATTTGACCAACTTTAAAACACACTTTACAAGCCTAGTAGATTCAGCTACTAAGATTGCTAAAGATGAATATAAGAAGGAGATACTGAATGATCTGGTAAAGAACTTTACCTTAGACTTAAACTCCTTAAAAATTGGGCAATCCATACTGAAAGAATTGGTAGCTAAAGGCAAGAGAGTCATAGAAAACTACATGGACAGAGTGAAGTTCACCTCTAAGCACACTAAAAAGGTAGAAGAGGTAGAGCTAATGTGTGATAGCATAAGAAAATCAGTTGAAAATTCCACGCAAGAAATGAACATTTGCAATAATGTCTATCAAGGACAATTGGATAAAATTAAGAAGGCGAAATTGGAAATCAGCAAGATAAGAACAAGACAAACCCAATTGAGAAATGCAGTTGCTCCATCTCTAGCAGTCCTTAATGAAAACATAAAATAGATTGATGACACCTTGGTGACATATGATCAAGGTACTTGCATGGATCTGATGAAAATGGAGAAATTGACATATGCTATATGCGTACATCTACAAACTGTTGATGCAATAAAAGTATTTTGGTAGAAAGAGATCCAATCTCTTCATATTGTATACCCTGAAGTCTACATGGAGTAAGTATGCAAAAGACTTACAATTTTTTGTACACCTTTGTCATTAATGTCAAAGGGGGATTAATATAGAATGTGTATATGCAGAGAAGTATATGTATATATAAGATGTTATGATATACAGTCACTTTTTGTGTCAAGTCATTTTGAGTAACTTGGCCACATTCCTTTGTTGCCATAAATGACAAAGGGGGAGATTTTTGGAAATTTGACTACCCGAGGATGCATGACTCATTTTGTGTTGTCATCATGGAAACAAAGTCATGTTTAGTTTTTTGTCTTGAAAGACAAAATGACTAAGGAAAATAGGACAGACAGGGATACTCAGAGATCAGCACATCAACGCATGTGTGAGAGATCGATTTAGCTTATGCACATTCAGATATAAGTTTTATGACACATGTACATGCTACATCCAGACACACATAGTATGGAACTACAGTACGGCAAAGTTACATGCAGATCAATAGACCAACAGTCCAGAAGATAGAGCATGGAAGCCGACTAAGTGTTTTGATCACCATGAATTATTTTTTAGTGTAATGGCTAAGTGCCTTTGGTTATATGTTTGTAATAGTATAATTAGCATTATAGTAAACACACCTGAGCTGACTTGTTTGGAGGCATTGTATATTTTTTTTTAGGGCCGACTAGTGTTTTGTTTTGGGTCGCGCCTATTCGGATTTGAATATATAAGTATGTAATGTAAAGATATGTTAGAAGTGTCGATGGATGATGAAAAGGAAGATACATAAGATCATTACAATGAAGTTAGTATATGATATAGCTCTTTAAGAGAGTAAGAGCATTCGTGCATGCACAAAACTGATCAGACAGCAGTGTCATCACAACAGTTCATGTTGATATAGTGCATATCATCTCTCAGAAGGTTGTAGCCTTCATCTTATTGGGAAGTGAGATATATACCTTTAACAGGGTTTTGTAAAAGACTCCTAATAGGTTCCAACCTTTAACCAGATCATTGTACTCATATTGTAAAGACTGGTTCTAATAGGGCAAAGGAACTCTCACAAGTTCATTATACTTAGTACAATATTTGTGGGTACTAATTCCCACCGGGGTTTTCCTCTAATCAAGGTTTCCCCGTAATCATATCATTTGTTATGATTTCTTATCTTAATCTTGATTCTATGTATGTTTTATTTATTTTTAAGTTTCTGAAAAGTAATTAATAGACAAACACTGATTCACCCCCCCCCCCTCTCAGTGTTTATAACAATTGGTATCCGAGATCTAGTC
>MU225490.1:108226-133178 GCA_018584345.1 Thuja plicata | reverse complement strand
ATATATATATAAAATTGTATAGTTAATTGACTAAACATTCTACATTTTCACTTAATAACCTTTTTTCCATTTCTATACCTGATAACTATAACCAATTACATAATCAAAATATCATAACATATTTTTCCATTTGAATTTAAAATACTGAAATAATCATCATAATGCATGTGTATACCTAAAACATCATAAACATCATCAATAAAGTATATAGAAGTAATCATCACATGACATAAATAATACTAATAATGTCTAGTCCATCAGATATAATGTCCCAAAATATCGAATCATAATGTATCAAAATAAGTGTATCAGTTGAGCTATGATGGGTTGGGGTGAGGCCTCACAATAGAGAACTATAAATTTTATTCTACTTCTAAGCCTACTCCTACTATCTGTGAGAGAGTTGTTTGGAGCTCGCCTCCTCCTGGATGGCACAAAGTTAATTTTGATGGCGCTGCTAAAGGTAACCCTGACATTGTTGGATGTGGTTGCATTGTTAGAAACTCTAAAGGTATCTGTATTGCTTCTTATTCTATCCCTATTGGCTCTCCCAAACTAGCCATGTTTCTAAAGCTATGGCTTCTCTCTATGATTGGAAATTGGCTAAAAGTCAAAACTGCTCCAAACTATGGCTGGAAGGTGACTCCATGAATACTATTAATTGCATTAATGTTAATCATACTCTGTCATGGAATACGAGTCACATCATCTCTCAAATTAAAAATATTTTATCTAATTTTGATGTTACACATGTCACTCATGCCTTCATAGAGTTGAACACTGTGGGTGATAGCCTGGTGAATGTGGGAGTGTATAGTGATGATGTTAGGAGCTGGCAAGGTAATCAAGGATTAAGTAATGAAGTCCTTAATCTTATAAGGTATGACCAAATCCACCAAAATCTTGGAGCTACTATTAATCCATGGCCAATGCAATAATAATTAAATTGATGGGAAAGAAGAAATCAATCATTTTAAAGTGAGGTTCATTATCACAATTTACTTTCTCTGCTTTGTTTTTTGTGATTCTGGCATTCATCCTGTGTGATATTCTAAAGTTTGGCTTACTGGTAAAATGGGAGGAAAATTGAAACGCAAAGAGCCTACGGTCTGTAAATGGAAGAAAGAGGCTGAGATTTGGAATAAAATCAAGGATGGTGGGGTCACTGATTACATGGAGAGACTTCATGGCTATGACAAAGACATCTCCAAGGAGTTTGTGGATATCTGGGATAATGGAAATGTGACTATCTATGGTAAGTCCTTCTGTGTAACTGAGAAAGTTATTTCTGAAATTATGGGTCTTGAAATGTCTAGGTTGTAATACTACAAAGGTAGGGCTATGGCCCAGAATGCAGCTAGAATGTACCCTAAGACTCTGGGAGAAAGAGGTATTCTTGTTAAATAGCCTAGTGATTATGTCCTGCATTGTCATATGAAGCTCTTCTGGGCAAAACTTGTCAAAGCCCTTATGCAATATTTTACGCTTGAGGGTTGTTATACTAGGGTTTATAATTTCCACTTTATGCTCATTAATCATTTCCTCTACAAGAGGAAAATATATTTCCCCTAACTTTTGCTTCAATCCCTTGGTAATAGCATTATGGAAAATAGGAAGAGTGCTGAGAAGCCAATCCTTCACGATGGGCTTATTCTGCTAATTTATGAGTATGCTAAATTCAAATTGCAGGATAACACCCAGGTCGCTAGTAAAATAAAGGAGAAGAAGGGTAAAAGACCTATTGTAAATGACAGTAATACTCCCAAAAAAAAGAGGAAGGGAAAAACAATTGATGACTTAGTAGATTCTGCTAAGATTCTCATAGAGGAGACTGGTATGAACACAGATAACGAAATAGGGGCCAAGGAGGAAACTGATAATGTAGACATGGAGGAAGTGGCTAAATTCCTCTATGAGGAAGTAGGTATGGATACTGAGGATGATACTAATACTTAGGGTAAGGGTATCACGGAGTCCTCTTAGGAGATGGAAAGCGACAACAGTGCTAATTCTGAGGATATGGACACAGAAGGCCCTGAAGACAACAATGTTCCTGAAGATACTAGTACCCAAGATGAAGTGAGAGCTACCTCCTCTATGAAGAAGGCTATCAAGTCCCCTCTTAAGACTCAATCAGAGGTTACTCTCTTACTCGACAATGCACCTATTATAGTGAACTATGCTAACTCTCTATCTAAAGAGAGCACGATTTCCAGGGATACCTCTAAGAAGATTGAGGTGAATAAAGAGGAAGGGAATGGTAAAAAAGTAAAAGAAAAAGTTGGAGGTAGCCAAGATAACGAGAGAGTGAAAATCCAAGATCCAACTAGGTTTATGCAGGTAGTGAAAGAGCGGGTAGAGATGGACTATCAGTTGAATTCCTGGCTGCTTGAATAAATCAAAGACATAAATGGTAAGTATGATGAGCTCCAGGATAGAGTGAATAAAATTGCTCTATTTCTTGCTAAACTCATGAATATATGAAGAGGAGACCCAAGAGGAAGATGTGGAAAAAAGGCTATTGGAGAAGCTCAAACTAAAGATAAATGTGGTGGCCAATTTCTGGCAGCAGACTACTTCAAGCCATATACAAGGTATTGAAGACACTCTCAGCTGAATCATGAAGAACAACTACGAGGGAATGAAGGTGACTGATAGAAATTTGAGGGCTCTTCTCTCTGTGCTTGATGGGAACTCTACGCCCATTGTTGTGGATGATGATGTTGCTAAAGACCCCAGCAATGCTGGTTCTAGAACTCATACTAGAGCGAGTGCTAAAAAAACAAAAATAGGTAACACCAAGAAAATCAAGGATCTCAAGGAGGCTATCGATAAATACAAAACGGTGATGGATGACTCTGTAGAGATTATGGAAAAAGTGATCTAGCTATGCTATTCTTCGGGCTTGTGTTTTTTTTGTCTGCTTGGCTTATTTTTGCTGGTAGTTTGTGTTGGGGGGTTTCTATTGCCTCCATCTCTTTCCCCTAGCTATTCCTTTTTGTTGTTTTGTCCTTTTTTTTTGTGTCACTTCCTGCATATCTTTCTCTCTAAATTGTATAGGGTTATGGTTCCCTTCAAAAACTATTTTAACCTCAATAAAAAACAAAGATAAGGAAAAAAGAGAAAATAGATTCAAGAGATTCAGAGACTACGCAAACAAAGGTAAGAAATATTTTCATATTGCTAATGAAGATGTCAGTGATGATGATTCAGATAAAAGTGATGAAAAATAAGTTGTGTATGTTGCTATTAAAGACAATTCTGATGAAGAAGAACCAAGAGCCCTAATATCACAAGTAAGTAAGAATGAAACATGGATAGATAATGGTTGTTCACATCACATGACTGGTGACACACTTAAGTTTATTTCCTTGGAAAAGCATGATGGATGATTTGTTAGATTTGGTAATGATGCCCCATATCCTGTGAAAGGAAAAGGTTCTACAATTCTACTGAATAACACAAGATGTGATTATGTTTATTGGGTTGAAGGATTAAAGTGTAATCTATTGAGTTTTGCACAGTTAAATAACATAGGTCACCTAATGGAATTTCAACATGGAAAGGTGAAATTTTTTTATAATAAAAAGAGTCTAATTGCTACTAGAGAACAATCTAAAGGTAATTTATTTTATCTTGACCACTTCTATGAAGAGTTTCCTATTTTCTAAAGTTGAGGATGTCTAGCTATGACACAAAAGGCTTTGTCATGTTAATTTTGACAACTTGATCAAAGTGAGTAAAAAGAAGAGAGTCAAAGGATTACCGAGATTAGAGAAACCTAAAAATGCTATGTACAGAGAATGTCAAATGGGTAAGATGACTAAATCTATTTTTTCAAGAAAAACTTATATTACACAAGGAATTTTGGATTTAGTGCATACTGATTTATGTGGACCCATGAGAACTCAAAGTTACTACAGAGAAGATATTTTAGTTTATTTGTGGATGATTATTCTATAATGATGTCTCTAATGTTTGTAAAAGAAAATTTTGATGCATTTAAAATTTTTAAGTGGTATAAGGCCCAAGTTGAGAAAGAAATAGGAAGCCAACTGAAATGTCTAAGATCTGATAGAAGAGGTGAGTTTACATCTGATGAGTTTACACTGTTTTGTAATGAAAATGGAATTAAGAGACATATGTCAGCACTGAGGACACCACAAAAAAATGGTATTGCTAAGAGAAGAAATAGATCTATTGTTGATTGTTCTAAGACAATTATGATTGAGAAATGTATTTCTCAAAACTTCTGGAGAGAAGCAGTCAATACTGTTGTTTACACATTTAACCGAGTACAAATAAAAAAGGTACCAACAGAACACTTATGAAATCTGGTATGAATACAAACCTAATGTGAGTTATTTCAAATTTTTTGGAATCAGATGTTATATCTTGAAATATTATAGAGAAACAAAAATTGATTCTAAAGGGGATGGAGGAATATTCTTAGGATATTCTACAAGGAGTAAAGCCTATAAGTGTTTGAATAAATTTACTAACAAAATGGTGGAAAGTACAAGTGTGAGAATTGATGAGTTTGCAAAAAATAATGATGAAGAGAGAAAAAAGGAACCTAAAGACTATGATAAGTTTGTATATGTACAACCTGATGTTCCTGACACATTACCGAGAGAACCTACCAAGGAGGAAGCTGAATAGATTTATCTACAACCAAATGATGAGGATGAAGCATCAAGACCTACCGAGATTGTTTTAGTGAAATATATGAGGAGGCACCACACCCCAATAAAGATTATTGGAAATAAAGATGCTGGAGTGATGACAAGAAGCAATGTAAGAGATAATACATGTTTGATATCTTCATTTGAGCCAAAGAAAGTTAAAGAAGCACTAGCCAATGAAGATTGGATGAAAACAATGAAAGAAGAGTTAAAGCTTAAGTGTCTTACAAAGGATTCAAATTTTTTCAAATGGATGTCAAGTCTGCATTTCTGAATGGGATACTGGAAGAAGAAGTTTACATTGAATAACTCAAAGGATTCATTGAGAGCACAAATAAGAACAAGGTATGAAAATTATACAAAGATCTTTATGGTTTGAAGAAAGCACCCCAAGCATGGTATGAGAGGCACTCTTATATAATCAAAATAGGATTTCAAAGAACAAGTGATAATAGTAATGTTTACTTGAAGTGTGACAGTGACAACAAGGTTTTGATTGCTGAAATTTTTGTTGGTGATATTATTTTTGGAGGAAATAACACCTTATGTAAGGCATTTGCTGATGAAATGAGAAAAGAGTTTGAAATGTCAATGATTGGAGAGATTAAGTTCTTTCTAGGTCTACAAATAAAAAAAGTTAAAGAAGGGATCTATATTACACAAGATAAATATATCAAAGAGATCCTCAAAACTTTTGGTATGGAAGATTCCAAGCCTGTTGGAACACTGATGGTCACAAGATGTAAATTATCTAAAGAAGATGAGACAAAAGAGGTGGATAATACTCTTTACTAATCCATGATTGGTAAATTTTAGTATGTTGTTCATAATAGACCTGATATAGCACATGTTGTTGGGATTGTTGCAAGATTTTCTTCTAATACTAAGGAAACACATATGTCTGCAGTTAACAGAAACTTTAGATATCTGAAAGGAACTAAAGATTTTGGTTTATTGTACAAGAAAGGAGGTAATTTTGATCTGCAAGTCTACATTGATGCAGATTGGGCTAGAAATGTTGATGACAGGAAAAGTACTAGTGGAGGAGCATTCTTTCTAGGTGAAAGATTGATTACATGGCTAAGCAAGAAGAAGAGTTGCATTTCACAGTCTAATGCAGAGGCATAATATGTTGCTACTGCCATGAATTGTGAGAATATTGTTTGGATCAAAGAGCTTCTTGAAGGTATGCAAGAGATTATCTTAGACCCTATAACTATTTTTTGTGATAACACAAGTGCTATAAATATATCAAAGAACCTGATTATGCATTCAAAGACCAAGAACATTTATATCAAGTATCACTACTTGAGAGAACAAGTTCAAGAGAAGAATGTGGTATTGGAATATGTGAATTAAAAGGAAAAATTGGCTGATATCTTTACAAAGCCACAGCCGAAGTATGCTTTTGAGTATCTCAGAGGTAAATTAGGGGTTCTTTCCCTATTCAATATTCACTAAGAAGCATGAGGCATGCTAGATCAATTTTGTACTTATTAGAATATCTATTCTTTAATTGATATTAGTGAGACATACTTTAGGTCATTCCTGAAGTTGTGTGAAGATTTCTATATGCAATGAATATTTGTACATGTAAGGTATAATCCATTGCTGAAACAATTTTTCAGGAGTATGAATTTTTGGCATTGTTGTCAAAGAGGGAGAGAATGAACTGATGATATTTATCCATAAGGGAGATATTGATGAAAGAGGGAGAGAATAAATTGATACTATTTACTCATGAAGGAGAATCAGAATGTATACTACAATATCAGAAGATTTATCCAAGAGGGAAAAAATTGAAAAGTTTTAAGATCAGAAATAGAACTATCAACTCAGAGGAAGTATTGACAGAGATTGATAGTATTGAGAGTTGTCATCATCAATTGTTATAGTACTACTATAGTGTTTCCATCAATACCAAAGGGGGAGATTTTTGATGAACTGATGGAGATGATGAAGACCAAGTGATAATAATATACATGTTTGTAGAAATGGTTAGATCAGTTATTATTTTTTCATTGATGTCAAGCAATTGATTTACTAATATTTATTGAGTTACCATATCATAAGAAGGAGAAGTTAAATGGGTGACAAATACAAATCAGACAATGATGAAGTAATGTTGATATAGATTTTTTCTACTATATATTTGATGTTATCAAGTTGGTACACTTGATTGATTAAGTCAGAAACCACAAAGAGTTAAGTTATGACTGAAAAGAGTTACTCTACCGAGCCAGACAAAGTCAGTCGGTATAGAGTTGTGTTATTCAGTTTCAGTTACCGAGCATCGAGTAGTGAATGAAGTTAGTTACCAAGCTGCGAAGAAAATTACTGAGTACAAGATATTGATTGAAAATGATGATAAGATCAAATTTAATACAAAGCTATGATGATCTAGATGTTGTTAAGAATTAAAGGAAGTTTTTTAGAAGATCTATGAGCGATCAAATTCAATAAGAAGATCTAAGGTGAAGACTAAGCGATTAAACCTGGTAATGAGAGTTCCAAGAAAAATTTCAAGTTACAAGGTAAAAGTTAAATGGTTTACCGAGCTAATATTTGTGAAGAAGATGATCAAATGAATGAGCACAAATTATGGAAAACCTAAGAAGGAGATTAAGAGGAAATTTTTTATCTATATAAAGGATGAGAAATTAACAGAGATTATGATGCTGGCAAGTTGAATTAAGAAGTAGAAGAAGCTAAAGAACAGAGTTACCAAGCATAACAGAGAAGCGAAAAGAGTAGAATCTATAGTCTAAAGTAGAGACAAATGGAGTATGTGATGTTAGTATTCATGCAAGCATAAAGGATCTGAACCAAGTAAAAGGTAGTTGATATATTTATAGATCAAAGATTTATTGTTGCTTATTAGCATTTGTAATAGAGAAAATCTCTCAAATGAGTGGATTTAACAATCCTATTTGTAAATCCTAGATGTAGGTAACATTCCATAAGAGTTTTTAAAGTCCTCTAGAAAGAACACTCCTAACAAGGTGAAGATCTTAACAGATCTAAGGTAAATTCCTTAACACGGTCACATTTAGCAAATGTGTTTGTAATCTTTAACAGGATAAGTTCTTAATCGAGCATACTTTAGAAAGGTGCATTTTTATTGTGGGTCACAATTCCTGCAGAGGTTTTTCCATATTGGGTTTTCTCGTTAAATCTTGTGTTAAATAAGTTTGAATGATTGATTTGCATATTATGAGATGTATGGTTGTTTAAGTTATTAAGTTATTTGGTGAATCGATTATTATTGTATTCAGTTCTACTGAGTGAATCAATGAGCTAATTTTTAAGTATCTAAGTTTGATTTTTTTTTATTCACCCCCCTCTCATTGGGACCAATAGATGGTTGAAATTTCTTAAGGGTGATGGATGGTGAAGGATGAAATGAAAATAGCGGTAATATTGAGCTAATTCAAAATGGGGTAATATTGAGTTTGATTTTGGATATAGTGGTTCAAGGTTACACATGTGACTCTAAATTAGGCAAGACCATGTGTGTGATCTTATAATAAGAAAAGTAAACAATATACTATGAGGTGAGGCTAATATAAGAAAAAGGTAATATGGTGTTTATGAGTCTGAGGCTAACATTTTAGTCAATGAGTGTGCTAAATCAAACAAATTCACATGATACGAATATACACTTATGACATCTATGCAATGTGGTGTAAAACAAGAGTACAAGGGATGCACTTTTTACTTCTATAATTTACTCCTAATTTAGTGTGTATACAATTCTACACATAAAATTTATACCAAATATAATAAAAAGATAACCACAACTCGAAGTATAACACCTAGCGTAACAACTAGAGTCACCCTATGATCTACAAATAAATAAAGAATAAAATTAGTAATAATATAAATTTCCTTTTTTGGTGTGTTTTCATAAATGGTGGAGATAAATCAAGGATAAAGAGAAAATATATAAAAATTGACCATAATAACATGACAAGTGTATAGAAAATTAAGCATAAGCAGGATAAACAATATATATAGATGTGATAACATCAATAAATATTGGTAATCCTCACATATAGGTGCTCATATACTATCTTGATATATAGAGGGTACATATTTCTACATTGTAGTAGAGCATGATCTTTTCCTAGCTATAGACCTATAACTATGTATAGAGAAGGCTTCAAAGCATGCTAAACTCGTATTGGACTTAAAACTCACTCACACTTTGTATTTATATTGTTATTCCTTTTCTCACCATTAGTATAACCTCAAGAGTCAATATAACCAAATGAGTATGGGACTCATGGGCCAACATGATGATATGATTGTATGAAGAGACATCATGACTTTTTATAGAAGTGGACACATTGTATTATGATTATATATGTATAAACATTGAGTGATAAATATATATCAATAATTTTTAGTATGTGTGATTTCTCATGATGATTGTGATTGTTATAGATTGTATGAAATTGTTTAATTATACATGATGAACACACAATATCATTTACATAATTATATAAATAAATGATTAAGAAAGATTTACTCAAAAAAATATGAATAAACCATCAATAAAAAAAGTTATAATATAATTTAAAAATTACTTGAAAGAACCCAACACTCCCAAAATCATCTTGAGAATTAAACAATAAAATCACACTCATATGTAAGGTGTGAATGAATCACCAAATAAATGTATGCATTTTTTATAGAAGAAAGGTCTTACATCTTGGAAGAATGTAAAATACCTATGAAACTATAACACCGAAATGTGATGCCAATAAAAGAATGACATAAGATGAAGCATATCCAAAATATAAAAAATAATCATATTAAAAAACATGTCACATATCATGAAGACAAAGAGTGAATAATTCCTAAAATAAGTGAAGGTTAATAGAACTTATTAGTTCCTCAAGTGATTGAACATCAATTGTTGAAATTCCATAAGCCATAGAACTATAAATGGAATTAAAAAATAATGATCTAAACAAGTTGGGGTTGAATTTTTATTTTCTAAAGGTCGGGGAATTACTATTATATTTGTCATCATACAGGACTATATTTCAAACCTAGAAGGAGAGATTGAGAAATTATAATTATAAGACCTATATATGTTTTTCTTGATATGCCTTAAAACACTTGATGATTATCAATAATTTCAAGTTCTTGAAATTGAGGCTCATGGTATGTCTTGTTGTTGATTATACCTTAGAGGTGAACCCAAAGAGAAGGAAAATAAATCTCTAACACCATAGTTGTGTCAACAAATAAGACTATATAGAGTGATGCTAGTGGCACTATATGTACTCATTTAATAGGCCCATAAAGTATTTGAGAGTTTAAAATGCTATTCATTTCCATACATTAAGTATACATACCCATATAATAACACCATAGAACATTTAAGAGTGGAAAGTGTTATTCCTTTCCATACATTAATTAACATTTTTTAAAGGATCTTCTTGATAATTTTAGTAGAAATCTCATGTTGGCCATTAGATTGAGGATAATGATGTTAATTGATTTATGTATTTATTCCTCAATGAATTCAAAAATGAGAAAGTATATGATAGATATCAATAATTTATAAACTAATTTAGTGGTAGTGAATGAAAATGGGATAGCCTCAATCCATTTTGTAAAGTAATACATCATAGTGAAGATGAATGCATGTCCTTGAGAAGGAGGTGGATAATATTTTCCATTCATGTCTAGGCACTAAATACGAAAAGGGCCAATAAGACATATAAGATTGGAGCTTATATAGGAACATCAATTATATGACTATATTGTTAATAGACATGGAATTTATTAAGAAAATCAAAAGGAATATTGTTCCATTATTTTACCAATAGTGCCCCTGATGATCATATTCTGTCATTATTATACAAAGGAAACAATTTTTGGACCGTCGGTAACATGCTCACCGAAAGACAGTCTATAGTGCAACCCAACACAATAGTTTATAGAGGTCACCAAAAGTAGTTTTCACTGACAGACAGGTTACAAGGTAAACTGACATCACAACCTAAAGAGTAACTTGACAAAATAGTTCACTGAGGAACCCGACAAAGTAGTCAATGGTGTAACCTGACAGACAAGTTCATAGTAAACATCAAGAGTCAGTCGACAGAGCAAATTGAGAAGCCAAATTTCTATAGAGACATCACCAAGGAAAGACTACAGAGCAACCCGAGCACCAGTCTACCGAGAGACTGTTTTATTCTGAGAAATGTGGATTTGACTTACACGTCAGATAAAACACTTAAGTTTTATATTTAGCTTTAAAGAATATCTTTAAAACCATTTCTTGAGGGACAAGTAAAGAAAATATAATTATTTTTATCAGTCTAACTGATTGTAAACATGCAAACTAGGAGATCAAGGTCAAGTTGTAAACCTTTGATCATAGAGTTATCTTTGAAAAGTGTGAAACCTATATGGGTCAATTTATTGTATAAATAGATGTGTAATCAATCAAAACAATATGATGTGATGATGATTGTAGCTGAGGAGAAAATCTATGGATCAGATACAGATTTTTATGCAGAAGGATAGTAAAAGATGAAATCAGTTATCAAGAACAAGATTTAAGGCTACCGAGCAAAATAGAGGTATTAATCAATCACTATATGTGATACATCATATTGTAAAATTTAAAGGATCTGTACTCAGAAATTTAGGATTGCATATATTCAGGTCAATAAGTATTTTTGACTACATTCTAACAAGTGTAGCAAGTAGAAGAAATACTTTAAGAAGGTGGATCTAATAATCCTTTTGTAAATCTCTTAACCGAGTGCACACTAAATAGTGTTGCTAAATCTCTTAACATAGTAGACCTTAACTAGTCTAAGCATGTTACTTCTAATAGGGTAAGATCATCAGAAGTGATCAAACTTTTAAGAATTAACTGACCCCTTCCATTCTGCAGTTAGTGAAGTTTTGTGGGTTTCATCCCCACCATAGTTTTAACCTTCTAACAGGGGTTTTTTGCATTACCAAATCTTGTGTCATGTGTCATTACATTTCCTGAATGTTTCTATGAATTTTTACATGCAAATTAAGTTTATGATTTAATATTACATACACAAAGATAGAATAGCACATATGGTCGGTAATGTAAGGAATTGATTACTAAAGGAGTAAGGTTAAATGATAAAATTTTTTAAGGGTAATGATTCACCCCTCCCCTGTCATATACCATTCCATTATTCCAACAATTGGTATCAGAGCTAGATATCTTATTTGGAAAATTTTAAATAATTTGAGACAAAAGATCATATAATGGAAAGGTATAAGTTAGACAAGAGTATTGAAAACCAAAAGTTAGAGATACAGATCTTCTATGAGAAATACAAAGCAACAAGAATCAAGATGAGAGAGCTACTAGATGAAAGAAATGTTATGGCATCTTGCTACAATGAAATAAACTATCATGAAGAAGAGATACCTAATTTCTTTGATTCATCAGGATCTACATCTAGCAATACATCAGACACATATGAAGGAAGCATTACAATTCTGAATGAAATCAATCAACATTTGATAGAGCAAGTAAAGATACTACAAATCGGTCAAGAGACACAGATGGTAAGGATGATTGATGTTATGAATAATGCTAGACAAGCTGAACAAGAAATAACATTAGCCATTGATGATAGGAGTAAGATCACTGAAAAGCTACAAGAAAGAGAGATAGAGATACAAAGACTTACTGAACATCATCATGAGATCACCAATCAAATAGTTCTTATGATTCATAAGGCAAACCGACTGAAAATAGAACTCAATGGGAAATTGGAAGCTATTAGTGAGCTAAGAGAATAAAATTAAAGACTAGAGCATGAAGTGAGAAATTAGTAACAACACAATGATATGATCAAGAAAGCTGAAGAAAGCACCAAAAGAATGGAGGATTTTCTAGATGGACAAAGAAGAGTCAACAACAATATCGGACTAGGGTATACCGAGAATGGAGAATCATCAAATCGATCTAATCACAAAGATGTCTACACAAACCCAAGACCAAGGAAGAAACCATGTGATCAATGTGGAAAACCAGGCCACACATCAAATGTTTCCATGAGAAAGCTAAAGGCATTCCTAAATCCACATCTACATTCATAGGAAATTGTTATAATTATAACAAGCATGGACATAAAGCATATGAATGTAAATCTAAGGTGAAACAACCAAAGAAGGAATCCTACATGGAAAAATATTGTCCTACTTGAAAAATGCATGGGCACACATCTCTTGAACACGGGAAGAAGAAAAAGAAAGCATGGAAGCCAAAAGAACAAGAAAATGCTTATCAACCAAAAAGAGTTGGTAGCTCATATGTTTGGGATTACAACAAATGGACAAACTGCACAACATGTGGTAGATATGGACACATAGTTGCAAAATACATGGGAAAATGGATGAGAAGGTCAAGAAGTTGGACAAACCCTGGAATGGCATGCTTACATTATCATAGGGTCAGTCATCTAAGAAAGGACTGTAGAGACTAAGTGACAAAGACAAGCACTTTTTCCAATGACAATACCATTTAAGACAACAGGAAGATGAGAAACAAAATGTGGAGGAAAGCTACTAACACAGATGATGTTGGACCAAGTAATACAATTGGTGACACCTTATCCAATGGATCTGGTGATATCACCACCCCCACCTAAGCAGAACAAGTAAGTATGGAACTACACTACACCAAGTTATATTTTACATCAGTTCCATTATACATTGATTATATGTCAAACTAGCATGAATAAAGATGCACTATGGTATTACTTGTTATGAAATTGTAAATCTAATCTTGTCAATCAATGCTTACCGAGAATCATCGATGAACTTCAAAAGCTAAGTTGCTAGTGTAAACCGAGCATCGTCGATAATCATGTAAAAAGATAATGTTGTCTTCGCTATATATCAAGATCCGTTGGTAAACATGTGAAAGGTCAATTGAAATGACACTTGCCCCGAGCATCACATTCTCACCAAGGATAAATTTGGCATGTTCCCTGAGAAACTCCATCTTTGAATGCCAAGAGGTGGGTAAAGCATTAATTGCACCACTTAGGGCATTGTCTATAAAAGGGCAATGGAAGAGCTCTTTATTCACCACACGATTTAGAACAAAGAGAAAAGTGAAACAAAGCGACCAAAAATGACCAGATTGCATAGTGACTTGCACACATATTCACAACATTCAAATAGATTCAAAATAGCTACAATAGGTTAAGTAAGTAACTAGAATCAGCAAGTGCACTATTTGTTTATGAGAAAAGCCCTAATTTTCAAAAATAATGGAAACCATATCTCGCATCTCCAAGATCAAGAATGCGAAGGATAAAAAGGTAAATTTAATCAAGAACACTACATGTGAAGAGACAAAATACAAATTGTGTCTATAGGTTGCTTCAAAACTTGATGATGCTGGTGCATTCTTAGGCATACCACCTAGGGTTTTTCTAATCGAGGATTTATGAGCCTACATCCACTGCAAAGTTGCAAAAATCAGAGATTTGGAAGTTGAGGAAGCTTATAAGAAGCTTTGCACCAATGAAACCATCAAGGATGAACATAAACACATTGAAGTGAAAGGGCTGACAAATGCCCTAATGTTCTCAAAGGATTTCAAGACTAAATAGATCCGGATAGTTTTTAGTCAGGTACATGACCGAAAGATGTGTCTGGACAAGCCAAAATTGATCACCAAGGATGTTATACATGCAGTAACCGGTTATCCAGTAACCAACAAGGCAAAGGCACTCAAACATCCTCCTCGCCCTGACATAGAAAAGATGATAGGTGTAGTATGGGATGGTAGAGGATTAAAGGTAAACTCCTTCACCAATCCAGAACTAAATTTCAATGCATGTGTCTTGGGATACAAGATATTCCAAGCCAGTCAGTTAAACAACACTGCAAGCGGAGTTGTTGACACTGCCCATAAGATTGTAAAGAAGATCCTACAACTGGATCTATCTGAGCTTCTACTAAATAAATTGGAGGAGAACCTGAGGACAATTAGGTCATCAAGGTCTAATTCATGTAGGTTCGGTTCACTCCTCATGTGCATATTTTTCTACTTTCAAGACTTCTTCCCATCTGTCGGTAATGTCAATTGGGACACTACCCGACCAGTGACAATATAGATTAGTGAGTTTATTGAGTCACTAGGGGACAACTTTATATCAGTTATGGATGAATATTTCATTGGACTCAAGGAAAAAATGCAAAAAAGGATGAGGATACCATAATAATTGGTGGATCAATATAAATATAATATGTGTTTCATGGTGGACACCGACATAACTTTGATCAAACCAGCTGTACTAAGGACAACATGGTTAGCACCACTTGACTATGAGATAAACATAAATTAGGCCACAAATGCTATTGAAGAATTGTTGAATAAACCACTGGATAAGTCACTACTAAGATTTGGCACCTGTGAAGAAGCTAAGGACAGAATAAAAACATGCTTAGTTGTTAAAAAGATAGATAGAAAGAAAACCAAAATGGTAAAGGCACTTCAAAAGAAGTTGTTAGTAAATGAAGAAGAAACAGAATAAATAGAAGAAACCAAGGGACAGTCAACCATCAGTGAAGGTGAACAAGTGAGTGACTCTGAATCAACAAAGTCTGATGCACCACCCCCAAAAAATCCAAGAACAACTGCTGCATCAAGAACAAGGATTCAAACTGCAAAAGCAGACTCACCACTGGTTAAGAAAGGACAAGTGAGGACTTATAAAAGAAAGCCTCAAACCAAGAAAAGATCAGAACCAAAGAGGAGAAGTAGATTAATCTAAAGCAAGGAAGATAAGGAAGACACTGAACAAGATGAACAACCTGTAAAGAAAAAAATTCCTACCACAATTGATGAGATTGTCAAATCAATCATCAGGTCAGGTACAATATCTGAGCATAAGGTTAGACAATGGTTAACTTTGAATCCCAAGGATCAGAATATAATAGAAGAAGCCATCATCTAGGCAATGTGTATATTCAAATATATAACTATATATTTTGATAAGATGATGCCACAAGAACTTCTAGATAGGTTATCATCAAGGTGGACATATGCATTCAAATCTGAAAAAGAGATAAGGGAAAGATCCCTTGTTTCAATTATGTCACCCGAATCAAAGATGGAAGAAATTGAAGAAATGATGAAGTTGCATTCAAATAAGTTCTTAGTGAAATTGGGAGCCTACAAAGTACTACAGGGAAACTTAATCGAACTTGACAAAGAAAGTGATGATACTTGGAGAAAAATACTCCATCCACCTACAGAGGATTCAAGACCCGAGAGAGTATTAGCACTTACTGAGAAGCCTCGTAATGAAGAGAAAGAGGCAACACCGAGCCCTGAACACATCTTAATAAATGATGCAAAGGGCGTCAATCCACTTGATCTGACAACACAAGAAAACAAGGCCATGGATGACATACCACAAATTTTGCAATTATTAGGGGATGCAAAAGATGAAACAATCCAAGATGTGACAATAATAGATATCACTGAAGATCCTGTTGATGAGATAAAGGCAGGTGAAGATATCACTAGTGCCACTGAGAAAATCAAGGAACAAGAGATAACAATGGATGCTACATAGGTTAATATACCAGGACAAATGTCATTATTGATACAAGATATCAATATCATCTTAGAAAAGGATAAGTCACCCAACCTTGATGCAAGCATACTCAAGGATACAGGTGAAGAGGAGCATAAAAACACAAATGGAGCATAGAAAGAAATAGATGGAGAGAAGAAAGACATTGGTGAAGAAGAGAAGAAAGGTGATGCCACTACAAAGGAAACCAAAGGAGAAGCTACAGATAAAGATAAGTTTTATGTGGAGACATCCCCTACCAACTGACAAGTAAATACCAAGCAGTAGGATAAAGGCACAACACCTCCAAAGCCTTCATCAAGTACATCAGACTGAGCAAAGGAACTCACTATGGTACTGCATATAAAGGCCTCCACAACACTTTAAAAGAAGAAGAAGAACAACAACAAAAATAATAAGAATCCAGTTACATTGGATGAGATAATAGAAATACCTGCCTGTGATCCGAGGACATTGGATCCAAAATCACTCACAAAGTATGTAGAACTTTGTAAAAGGAAAGCTATCCAAGATAAGCTCAAAAAGGAGACAAAGGACACTCAGGTACTAGAAACAACAAAGGATATACTTTTGCAGATTGTACCTGATACCGACATTGATTAAAATGCTCCTATACTTGATCAATTAGCAATTCTTACCGAAGCCATCACATCACAGAATAGCGATGCAAAGAAGGCAATAGAAGATCATGCAGAGCAGAAGTACCAATACAAGTTAACAAAGAAAATCGGCCAAGAAGTGGCCGAGAACAAGGTAAAACTATCTGAACTAGTTAATGCATTGGAACCAATCATTTCAGAAGCTATAACCTTAGTTCAAAAGTTATGCACAATAGAGAAATTCACTAAGGATAATAGTGAAAAGATTGCAAAGATAGATGTAAATCTAAATTCTAGTGCACGGGGTCTTACAACCAATGAAAATACATTTAAGTTGCATTATGACAAGATGAATGAAGCTAAAAGGTTGAGACTTGAGATTCTAGAGGCAGAATCCAAATTCAGAGATGAGGTAACCGAGCTCCAGGCTCTACTTCTACCAAACCTCACATTACTGCAACAACATATGACAATGGAAAGACAATTGATTTCCACCCCGAAAATGTCTATAACAGAAAGCATATATGATATGCATGCAAGAATAACCTTGGAGATCGTGATCCTTGACCACCTAAGAGAACAATGGGAGAAACAAATGGATGACATTCAAACATCTCATTCCAACATTTTTGACAAATTGTAAGTATGACACCTTTGTCATTATTATAAAAAAGGGGGGAATTCATATGATATGATAAAAGGGGGAATTGATATGATACAAGGGGAAATGATTTGGTGTAATAAGGGGGAAATATATGTATAAAGGAAAGTATATATACATGTACATATACTATACTATACCAAGGCATTCACATAGGGGGAGTCATATTGACAAGGTAAACACATGGTGTATATACTAAAAAATTTAGTTTTGCACATATTAGTTTTTGATACTAATGTAAAAGGGGGGATTGCTGATCATATTTTTCCATTAGTATAAAAAGGAAACAGTTTTTGAACTGTCGGTAACATGCTCACTGAAAGACAGTCTATAGTGCAACCTGACCAATAGTTCACAGAGGTCACCGAAACCAATTTTTACTGACAGACAGGTTACAAGGTAAACCAACGACACAACCTAAAGAGTAACTCGATAGAACAGTCACTGAGGAACCAGATAGAGCAGTCAACAATGTAACCCAACAAACAAGTTCATAGTAAACACCAAGATTCAGTTGACAGAGAAAACTAAGAAGCTGAATGTCTACAGAGACATCACCAAGGAAAGACAACAGAGCAACTCGAGCACTAGTCTATCGAGAGACATTTTTATTCTGAGAAATGTGGATCTGACTTACATGTCAGATAAAACACTTAAGTTTTATATTTATGTTTAAATCATATCTTTAAAACCATTTCTTGAGGGACAAGTAAATAAAATGTAATTATTTTTATCAGGCTAACTGATTTTAAACATGAAAACTAGGAGATCAAGGTCAAGTTGTAAACCTTTGATCATAGAGTTATCTTTGAAAAATGTAAAACCTATTTAGGTCAATTCATTTTATAAATAGATGTGTAATCAATCAAAACAAGATGATGTGATGATGATTGTAGCCGAGGAGCACATCTATGGATCATATACAAATTTTTATGTAGAAGGACAACAAAAGATGAAATCGGTTATCAAGAACCAGATTCAAGGCTACCAAGAAGAACAGAGGTATTAATCAATCACTATAGGTGATACATCATATTGTAAACTTTAAAGGATCTGTACTCAGCAATTTAGGATTGCATATATTCAGATCAATAAGTATTTTTTACTACATTCTAACAACTGTATAAAATAGAAGAAATCCTTTAAGAAGGTGGATTTAACAATGCTTTTATAAATCTCTTAACCAAGTGCACACTAAAAAGTGTTGCTAAATCTCTTAACAAAGTAGACCTTAACCAGTCTAAAAATGTTACTCCTAATAGGTTAAGATCATCAGAAGTGATCAAACTTGTAAGCCTTAACTGGCCCCTTCCATTCTGTAGATAGTGAAGTTTTTTGGGTTTCATCCCCACCGTAATTTTTACCTTCTAACAGGGTTTTTCTGTGTTACCAAATCTTGTGTCATGTGTCATTACATTTCATGAATGTTTACATGAAAATTAAGTTTATGATTTAATATTACATACACAAAGACAAAATAGCACATATGGTCAGTAATGCAAGGAATTGATTAATAAAGGAGTAAGGTTAAATGATAAACAGTTTTAAGGGTACTGATTCACCCCTCCCCTCTTAGTACACACCATTCCATTATTCCAACACCCCATAGGAAGAAGTTTTTGAACCAAAGTTTTTCCACCCTTACAAGCACCAAAGTGGGATTTTTCAATGTAAATTAAAATTTTAGATATTTTTAAATAATAGAGGAGGCCATTGAAACCTTGATTATATAAGATGTTAGATAAAAGAAAGTAATGTAGGATATTCTTGCAACTACAAACAAGAGGAACTAAATTTTGGATGGTTATGTCTACAAGAGTACTACTCAAAACCAATAGTGATAAATTATAGAAAACATAAGAATAACCATTTATAATAGTTGGTGAAAATAAAATATGGATAATAAACCAAAAATTATTTATCAAATCATCAATTGAAGCAAAGGAAGAAACTCTAGTCTTTGCACCCACAATGATATATTCATTCATAAATTCTCAAATTTTCAATAATAAAAGCAATACAAAAGATAGAGAAAGATTATAATACTATGAAAGGTGATACTACTTTTCTTTATAGGTGTTGATAACTTGATGTATAGTTACATGAGAGTCGCCATAAATATGAAGATTATTTATGTTAAGAGAAGTGACAAATGTAATCCAACTATAAGGGCTTAATAATTGGAAAATTTATTTGTGCAAGGAAAATTTAGTTAGAATGAAAATAGAATTAGTTTTCCTAAAGGAGGAACCAGAGTCAAAAATTACCTTAAACCAATATGAAATCTTGATCCATCAAAGAATAAATTGGAAGGGTAAAAAAATTTGTGGTAAGGAATGAACTTTAGAAAAAGAATACGATTAGGAAGAAATAGTGGAGAATAAGAATCAACTAAATGATTAGCTAAATATATCCCTTAATGAATTTATTATAGATAACCTTTAAGTCAAAATTAATCAAAATCATGGCCCATTTAGGAGACATCCCAATAAAAAATTTTCATAAATAATATGCTATAAATGAGAAAATTTAATAATGAAATATGTTTCCACATGGACAAGATAATGTCACAAATTTTGTGTAGAAAAAACCAAATCTAGACAATATTTCTTCAATGATGTAAAAAGAGTTTCATAATATATCAAGGTGTAGTTGATATAGTAAATAATGTATTCCTTTCCTTTGCCATCATGCTAGGTCAAAGTAATCACAAAAAATGAGATGAAGAAAACATGTAAATATTAAAGGCCATCTTGGAATGGTAAGCATCAAAATAGAATAATTATATAAATATGTTTAGGGATCACCAAAATCGTTTTAAAACTTTACAATCCAAAATAAATGTATATCCTTCTTAATAATATGATTAAAGGGAAGGGAATAATATTCTAGGTACAACATAAACTGATAAATGACCTAAATCTTATCATAAAGGATATGAAATTGTAAGATATTTTTGGGAGATGACATGTTGATAATGGCATCTATCTTTTTAGTGTCAATTCGAATGCCATAATAAGAAGCTTACCACTTTCAAAATCAAAGACACAATTTTTGGGGTTCAAATGTATATGGTATAGATGAATTTGTTTAAATAGACAAATAGAGGTTATCAATGTGGTCGTATAAAATACTTAACCAATATATTATACACAAAATATTGAAGAATAGTTTGGTTAAATTCATGAAAGATAAGGGTTGTGGCCTATTTGTGAATTGTACAAGCATTATTCAAGTTGAAGGGCATGACCACCCAATAAGTTTTTTGCCATAGTGGACTATGAAGATAATTTTTTAATAGTTTTTTTGATATTGATAAGCAATTGAAACAAGGGCATCAACCCCTTAAAGAATGACAAAACAAGGGCTATGAAGTGATCAACATCACATTATAAAAGGTGTTGGTATTTACAAGTTAAGACCACAAAGGGCACACAGTTAGTAAAATAGCCACTTTAGTTAAAAAGCCTTTGTATAACAAAGGGCCACTTAAAACACACATGCAACACTTGCAACACACTTGAAACACTTTCAACATAATGTCCACTTACAAAATCATGACCAAAAGAGACCGTTAATAGGAGAAAATCAACACCCATATAGGTGGGGAAAAATAATTGAGGGATTTTGAAAGTCTCTCCAAGCATTTACAAAGGATAGAAAAATAGTATTATAAATCCTCATGTAGTAAAGGAAAGCACCCCACCAACTTGAGCACTTACCCCCATCTGCAAAACTCATTTCCACAGAAATAAACCATGATCTCGCCTCAATAGGGGTAGAAAGGGAAGATAATAACATATTAGAGAGCCAACCAAAACTCCTTTCCACATCCAAGCAGTCATAGAAAGGAGAATATCACCTCAAGTTACCATACTCCTCCTCCATGCAACAAATCTTCATCTCCATAGGAGACTTTTCCACCTCAATAGGAACAATGAACAAGGAAGAAACACACTGAGTGCACCAAATCATTACATGGCCAACAAAAAACTATTATTAATAAATGAGAGGGGGGGGTGAATTAGTGGCTTCAAAAAATTATCCTTAAACTTAACCACCAATCAATAAACCTCAGATTATTAAGTCCCTACAAGATGCATGCCATGAAATACTAATAATGATTAAACTGTCTGTTGGTTTTCCTTTTCTAACCTTATTCTCCTTGATTACCGATAAGCAGTAAAAACTATTTACCGACACTTAGTAAATATGCAAAGTATACCGATCAATCTAGAAATGCACATGTGAAATGTAAAATAGTAAAGTAATAAACCATACACACATAACACATGGATTTTAACGTGGAAACCCTGTTAAGGGAAAAACCACTCAGACCGATACCACAAATTTTCACTCTTCTGAAGTGAGCCCTATTAGGAGCCAACCCTGTTAAAGGTTACAAACACACTGTTAGGTGTGACCTTGTTAGAGGATTTTATACATAGAGGTTGTCACTTAGTATCGGGCATCTATTTTGCTACCATCCTTGAATTAGCCTCCTTCTTAGACTGTCAATAGGCTTTAGGAAAATCTAATGCTACTTTCATGAATCAACCTTTTTGGCACTCTTTGGGATGTACCTCAATATATAGAAGACTATTAAGTCCTACTCTGTTAAGAGACTTGATGCTTCAATGGTTAAACTGAAACACAATGACCTGTTTCTAATGCAACTTGAATTGCAGATTTTTAGATCTATTTAAGTACATTAACTCTCTGATCAATGTATCAATTCAATTCTTTGTGCTCCACACTTTCTGCTCTGTGATGTTGTGCTTTACTATTTTTCGGTGTCTATAGAATTCTTTATCTCTCCTTCAGCTTGATTGATCAAGATTGTATGAAGTTATCCTTCATCAGTTTCTCTTCAGCATCCTCTTTTTATTCACTCCCCTTTTCATGTGTTACGGAAATGAATAAATCTTGTCTCTTATATAGACATGATATTCACTGTTTCTTGATTCTTGATTCTTGGCGTGAAAAAAAATCTAGCCAATCTGATTTAAAGCTTAACTCTTGATTTATCTCGTAGTTATCTTCTTCCCAACTGTATAAATCTTCTTTAAATTAATCACTTGACTCTGGTTGAATAAAATAATGAAAACAACTAGTTAAGTCTATCTTTAGCTCTTGCTAGCTAGATATTTTATCATTTTTTGAACTCTCTGTTCTGTTGGTCAACTCAGCAGTTAGTCATCGATGACAACTGCTAGTTCTGTCAGTGTGACTCCAGTTAGCTTTGAGATCTTCGTCCATCCGACATCATTGGATTTTACTCATCGGGCAATTCTATTTTCAGCTCGTTAGGCATCCTTTGATTCTGCTTCATCGGGCAACACTGTCTTCTACTCGTTGGGTATCACTATGACTTTGGTTCTTTGCCTTTACCGATGGTGTGCACTCTGTCAGTGTTATCTATCACTTTAGTGAATACTTGACTTTTATGTATTGCTGAAAGCATAATCTTTGTTCCATTGATTCTCTAAAGTCTTTGGCATTATATACGTGATTGTACATATGATATCAAGTTGGCATTGATGACAATATAAACCATTAACTAATTTAATGTCTTGCATTATCTTCAACTTAACATTATCAAACATTCAATCAGTTACATGTCATCAATTTCTCCCTTTGGCATTGATGGAAAAATAATATATTATCATACTATATTATCTCTAATACAATATGAAATACAACAGTTGAGATTCATCAAACTACCAATCATTTTGTTTCTGATAACTGATAAAAATGTTTGACCTCTAGTAAGCTCTGTGTTAGCTTAGATTTGATTCTTGCAATTCTCTGTGTTTCTTGTTCTGATGTGTTACATCCTTTCCTTGTGTCAATATCTCTCTTTTGACCATTCTTCTTCTTTGATGTCTCTGTCTCTTGTCAACAACTCTCACTATGGATATAATCTCTCCCTATTGGAGTAATCTGATAATGGATAATCTTTCTTCTTTTTCTGAAGATTGTGATAATATGGAAACTTTCTCTCCCTTTGACAACAATGCCAAATAAGTATTTTACAAATATCTAACATTCATCTCGAATAATCATTTCTTTCTATCCATAATATATTCCTTGAATTTCCCTGATCCATTAGTAATACAACAATATGCTCTGGTGCTCAATTCTGATATATACCTTTCTGTATATAGATGTAGCTTTGAAGTTCATCTTTTTGCTCACATCAACATGAATGATATTTTGATAATATATAGGTTGATGCAGCCTTCAGTGTTTTACTGATTGGTAGACAAGGATTTGAACCCTAGTCTCTTTCTCAAGTACTCAAATGTATCCTTGGGCAGTGGCTTGGTGAAGATATCAACTAATTGTTCTTTTGATTGCACATACTTAAGTATCACCTCTTTTTCTTGAACTTGTTCTCTTAAATAATGATACTTGATTGCAATGTGTTTAGTCTTGGAATGCATGACTAGATTCTTGGAAATGTTTATTGTACTGGTGTTATCACAATAGATAATCACTGGCTTTGAGATCTTCGTATGCATACCTTCCAGAAACTATTTGATCCATGCAATATTTGAGCAGTTTGCAGCAGCAGCAACATATTCTTCTTCTATAGTAGACTGAGAGATGCATCCTTCCTTTTTACTAATCCATGTGACAAGTTTGTCACCCATAAAGAATTCTCTTCCAGTTGTGCTATTTCGGTCATCAAGATTTACAGCCCAATCAGCGTCGATAAACACCTTAAGTTCAAATTTTTCTTCTCTTCTATACCATAAGTCAAATTCCTCAGTATTCTTCAGATATCTTAAAATCCTTTTTACAACAGTCATATGTGATTCCATGGGGTTAGCAGAAAATCTAGCAACAATTCCTATTGAATGTGCAATATCTGGTCTAGTGTGTACAACATACATGAGTTTTCCAATCATTGATCTGTACAAAGTCTGATTTAGCTCTATTGTCTTATTTTCCTTTGTTAACTTACATCTAGTAGCCATTGGTGTTCCAACTGGTTTGGAATCTTCCATCTTGAATATTTTCAGGACCTCTTTGATGTATTTGGACTGTGTAATGAAAATACCATCACTTTGTTGAATGATCTGTAGACTAAGAAAAACTTGATCTCTCCAAACATAGACATCTTGAATTCTTTTCTCATCTCATTAGCAAATGATTTGCATAGTATATCATTGCCTCCAAATATGACATCATCAACAAATATTTCAGCAATCAAAGTGTTAGCATCAGCATCTTCTTTTAAATAAAGATTACTATTTTCACTAGTCCTTATGAATCCAATACTTATTAGATAGGAATGAAGTCGTTCATACCAGGCTCTAGGAGCTTGTTTTAATCCATACAAGGCTTTGTGAAGTCTACATACCA
>MU225490.1:33345-49398 GCA_018584345.1 Thuja plicata | reverse complement strand
GGATGGTAGCGTAGATGCCAGATACTTAGTGACAACCTATGTATTGAAAATCCTCTAACAAGGTCGCACCTAACAGTGTGTTTGTAACCTTTAACAGGGTTGGCTCCTAACAGGGCTCACTTCAGAAAAGTGAAAATTTGGGGTACCGATCCCAGTGGTTTTTTCCCTTAACAGGGTTTCCATGTTAAAATCCTTTTGTTATGTGTATGGTTTATTACTTTAGTGTTTTACATTCTGCATATGCACTTATGGATTGACTGGTATACTCTGCACATTTACTGAGTATCGATAAATATAGTTTACTGCTTATCGGTTATCAAGGAGAATAAGGACAGACAAGGTAAACCGACAGACAGTTATTTGTTTCAAGTATTTCAATGGCATGCATCTTGTTGGGACTTAATAATTAGAGAAGTATTGATTGGTGGATTAAAGTTTAAATTGGATAAATTTCTGAGGCAACTGATTCACCCCCCCTCTCAGTTATTACTAACACATCATCATCACTATCTGATTCTTGACAAGTAGTTTCTACAGCTATGAATAAAACTTCATTTTCATCACATTCAAAGCTACTAGATTCACTATCTGATACATCAGCAATTAAACTCTTATTCTTCTTAAAGAACTTTTGTTTGTTATAGAATTTATTTTTACTTGATTTCTCTTTCTCGTCATCTACTTCATCATGACTATTGTAAGGAAATTTAGATGCAAAGTGTCCTATTTTACCATAATTAAAGCATTTGAAAGGAATTTTACCTTTGTATTTACCTACTCCTTTCTTTAATTTCCTTGAGAGATGTGCTTCAATAACATTAAGGTCTTCTGATTCTGATAAGACTTGTTTTACTTTCTTTTCTGCTTTGAATGTTGCTTCTTTACTTGTGGATTCCTTCTTGCCAAAATTTCTTATTTCATAAGCTACACGTGCTCCATGAATATCTTCCATTGTATATTTTTTAATGTCTCTAGTTTCTTCTATGGAAAATATTTTAGAATCAAACTTATTAGGAAGAGATCTCAAAACTTTCTTTACAACATCTATGTCATCAATTTTTTCACCAAGTCCTCTTATGCCATTAACAGTTTCATCTATCTTAAGGAGATAGTCTTCTACCTTTTCATCATCAATCATCTTAGGGTCTTCAAATATTGCTTTCAAATGTTGTATCTTGGCTTCTTTAACTCTATCATTACCATGATATGCATTTTTCAAGTTGTACATACTTCTTTAGAAGATCTGCAATACATTAACTTAACAAAAATCTTCGTAGATAAGTTGTTAAATATAGCAAATTTAGCCTTCATATCAATTTCATACTTCCTCTTTTCATCAGGATCTATAGGTAAAGAATTAGGAACATTATAACCATTAATAATTGAAGCCTAAACATCAAAATTAATTGAAAACAAGTAAGTTTGCATCATAACATCCCAAAAAGCATAATCTTATCCATAAAAAATAGGAACCTTTGAAGAACTATCTCGAGCCATTACAGATAACTATCGCACTACCCCAAAATCTACCCAAACTTGTTAAAAATTATTTAGGGAACCTTTCTGTGATACCACTTATTGTAATACAAACACCACTGAAAGGGGGGGGTGAATCAGTCGTTACTTAAAAACTTCTTCTTTTCAACTTTTCAGTCTTTTCAACTTTTACAAATATAATATGATGTTATGAAATAAGAACAAGAAATGCAAGAAGAACACATTACACAATATTCATAGTGGAAAACCCCTTAGGGTAAAAAATCACTTTTAATCAGAAACTTTATTAGCCTCTTGGGAAAAACTTTTAGAGCTACAACTCTGGGAAGCACCAACACCCTATTTTAGAAACACCAATTTCAAGGAACACCAATCCCTTACACCTGAAGCACCAACTTCCAAACTGAATATATGAGATAAAAAATCAAAGGATCATCTCTATTACAATATAAATCATGAATCAAAAAATTCAACTCCAAGTTTAAAACGTAAAGCAGGATACACTTCTCTCTCTCTGATTCTTTTGAATCAAAACAAATCTTCTTTTACAAGTGATCTTTATCAAAACAAAAAAATCACAATATGATATGAATCCCTTAATATGTTAACATAATCATAAATTTGAATACCAGAAGATAAATTCATTAAATGGTCTCCAAACTGTTAGTCTTCTTGAGAAACCAACAATTAGTTTCCCCTCAAAACATTAATAATTCAATTGTATATGTATGAACCATTAAAATATCTCATTAATGAATGATTCAAATCACTTAAAATAATATTATAATCCATCCTCAATCTCTAATTATACCTTGCAATCATCAATCATTCAACACATTTTAAATTTGAAAAAAATATTATTACCATTCAAAATTTTGTCTTGTAGACTACCTACTATCCTTCTGGTCTACTGCACATATCTCTTAAATGCTGCACTTTTTCTGCAAACAACCTGTACATCTATTTAGGGGAATTATTACCCTTTTTTCATAAATGTTCTTTGTCATTTTTTAACAGACTTTTTAACCATCCAAAATTGATTTAGACTAAAACTGTTCATAATTGTCAAAACCTACTGTAATAGTTCTGGTCAAAATTCCTTCTCTCTCCACCACAGATTTATGTAGAAACTAACAATGACCCATTTCAGATCTGCCTCTTACCTTTCCGCAAAGGCATAATAGTTTGGGGTTAGTTTGAGACTTAATATATGAAAAACTATTTAGACCTTAACTAGGTAGTTATGCATTACAAGCTAATTTATCATCCATTAACAACATTAAGTATTATACACTTAACACTTTATCAAAAAACTTGGTAATGATTTGACCAATGTATTAGTAAATTTAATAGGACTTTAAAGATATTTACAATCACATCAACTGAGTCACTAAATAATGATATGTAATCAACTCCATCGTGTGTACCACCATAACTAACTGAGAGATATGACATGCCTTATTGACATCAATGACAAAAATCAAAGACCAAATTACCAAAGGTTCAACAAGTATAAGGTCACCGACTTTGTATTTACTCTTTGAGTATATATTAATTATATTTTTTAATGTATTTGAGAGCCAACTGAATGATGTAAAAGATATATATATATGAAGAGCTTTTTGTAAAGCGAAGTAAGTGATGTGATGATATAAGGCAGATGGAATGCATGGATGCATTATGATGTAAGACAGATGCAAGCTACAACTAGAACTATCTAAGCATAGCTGATGCTTGTAATTTTCACTACTGAGAATTGATTGTAACAAAGCTATTTCTAATTGTAAGAAAAGTGTGCTCAGTATATCTTTAACAAGGTTTTATTTTCCCCTAACAGGGAAATGTACTAATGTAATATTCAGCTCCTAACATGACTAGGTCTCCTAATAGGGACACTATACTTTTAGTGCATATTTTTGGGTACCATCCCCACTGGGGTTTTACCTTGGCCAGGGTTTCCTCGAAAACAATTCATGGTGTTATGAGTTATGTTTTGTGTGCTTATGTTATTTTCATTTCAGTAATTATATAAGTTGGAAATTATTAAGTTCATGTTTAAAGTGTTGTAATTCTGATTCACCCTTCCCCCCTCTCAGTATTACTTAATACTAACAATTGGTATCATAGCTTTTGGCCCTTGGAAAGAAAGTTTAACAACATAAGGGAGATCAAGATGGATTCTGAAAGCTTGGAAGAAAACTTTGAAGTAGCACTTGAAGATCTTGACAAAGCTAAAGCAGAGAATGGTGACTTGATATTCAAATTGATAAGAGTAGAGGGATTCATTAAGAAACTAAAAGAATAGCTTGAACTTTCCAGAATTCAAAGACAAGACCTTATGGTTAAGATTAAAGAGGATTCAGACAATGATAATTCAGATCAGATAAAGCATCTTGACCACGAGAAAGATACCTTAAAGATTGATTATGAAACGACCTCACTACAGATGGCTAAAGAGATTCAACAAGAAAATGATGCTAAGAATAAAATTGAAGAAACCTTGAAGGATGAAAATATTCAGATGGGACAAATGAAGACTGAACTTGAACACTACAAGACCAAGTATCTGGAATTAGAGAAATACAATCAGATCATAAAAGGAGAACTTGTTGAGGCAAAGAATCATATTGAGAAACTTCACATGAGTAGTAACTTGATCGATGAACAAAGAGATAGACAAAAACCTAAAGGAGACATGACTAGTGTTGGCTTGAATGAAGTTGGATGTTCAAAGAATCAAGAAGAAAATCCGATGCAAAGATTGATGGAGAAAGACCTACATATGAAGAGCCTAGAGAACATATTAGGCCTTTCAGAAGTAGATGCTTTGGTTGTAACAAGATTGGACACATGAAGAGAGATTGCAGAGGTAAATCCCCTTTCAAATATTTTTCTGGTTATTGCTTTAATTGTTATGCATATGGGTGCAAGAAAGTAGAATGCAGGAAACCTGATCAATCAAGATACAAGAAAGATTACATCAGTGAAGAGACAACAACTAAGACAACATGTTACAAATAACTTTGGGCACATTGCAAGGCATTGTAAGTTGTAGGCTAATCAGAACAAATCACCTCATGTATGCTATAATTGTAACAATCCAGTGTATATAGTGAAGTTTTGCGGGTACAATAGAACTGACAACAGAAGAGGACCACCTCCTATGGTTATAAAGAAGAATATTGATGATATTGGTAAGAGTCTTATAGAGTACAGAAGTGAATTTGAGAATTGTTTCAAGAAAATAGAAGATATCAAGAGTAATAAAGTATGGAAGGTAAGAGAATCTAGTGAATATAAGGTTCAGGGAGAGTCAGTAGATGCTACTGAGGCTTCTCCTAGTCCTAACATTGCTACATCAACCTAGATAGCCAAACATGGCCTTAGGGGGAGAATTGGAAGAATACATCAGAAATTTATCCATCCCCTACATTTGAGGAGTAAGCTCTTGATATCTTAGGGAGAGCATGTAGAGATGTTGTGGAACGCATATATGTGATCACATGGTTTTATATATCTCTATACTATGATCACCAGATTTCTACTCGACCGGACTATGTACAGAAATAAATTTATTGTGAACTATGCCATTTTTCAATCAGCGAAGTATAAGGATAATTGGAAGAGTATAATTGGACATCATTTTTAGAGAAGAGTCTAAGGAGATCAGAGTCTTGAGCAGAAAAAGAGTTGGAGCAAGTACATTGAAGAGTTTGATCGAAGTAGAGATTTTGCATTTTCGTAGTAAAAGGTATTTAGATCGATTGCAAATCCTTTGAAATGGATACACCTATGATTTTTGATGTTGCAGAGAGACCGAGGTACAAATTCAAGAAACACCCTTTCAAATCTACTAAGGATAACCCTGAAGGTGCATTTATCAAACACTCTACATATTTTTACATGTCGAAGACATTAGGGCATATATACATTGCAAGTTTGAAACTTTAGGAGACAAAGAAATTACCATAGAGATGGAAATCATGTTAGGTGATGATGGAAAGATGAAAGAAGAGTTCTCACACCTCAATGACCTGAGAATTATGAAGATAAATGAAATTGATGATTTTGAAAAAAATGAATGGATAAAGATCTTATTGAGCAGAGTTCATGATCAATTCATATGGCTTGGAGATCAGCCTGTGAAGTTCTACGATGACATTATTCATACCATAACAGATTTGGAAATGCTAGTATAGTACCTATTGTTGAGAAGAATACTAAGAAAACGGTAGAAACCCTAATGTATACATTGTGTAATAGGAGAGCGATGACTGTAAATGATGTATTCTAATAAGATGTAAGATTGATTACTATGATTTTGGGCTATAAACTCCATTATAGCAGCTAACTAAATTCTATATTAGCAAGCGTAATTTTAATGTCCTATAAGATGGTGAAGGAAAACATTAAGTATAATCTATGTGTAGTCTTAACACAACAATTCTTGGAGAATCTAAGGCAGATAAAGAAGGACAAGTCTAAAGGATTCATATTTGGATCTTTGTTGATACATATGTACATTCACATTGTTCACAAATTTCTTGGTATGCACCCTAGAGCATGGAAAGACAACATACATACTGGCATTCAGATTTCTTAGAGTTATAGGAGACAAAAGAACACATGGGTAGATGGTGAATTGTTTTCTATGATCAAAATCCTACAAGAGAAATGAAGGCAAGAGAAAGAATTATTGAGGAAATAATGGAAAAATACAAGGACTCAATCTATTTCATGGTTAAAATTGGTTGTGTATGCTTTGAGGCAATTATACCTAGAAAGAAATGGTGTTTTCCACTAGGCTATGAGATAAGTTCTAAAGTTCTAGTCATGCAAGGAGAACACATTTTGGCTTCAAAAGTTGATTCATCAGAGAAAAGATGGGGAACTTATGAGGAGAAATCAGCAAAGATTAGAGAGGAGTTGACTAGAGCATCAAGGAAGAGGAAAATAGAAAATGTAGTAGATAACTTGGCAGCCAAGGCCGGAATATCCAAAGAGGAAATGAAAGAAGTGAGGAAGAAGATGACAGAGAGAGATTTTGAGTTGGCAAGCACTGCTACTGTAGCCCTGCCACCTCCTGAAGTTGAGTAGATAGTTAGTCCACTTTCTACTATGATAGATGTAACTACACCCTCACCACCACAAAATACATCACAAGAAGAGACAACAAAGCTAGCACCTAGAAGAAGCACAAGGTCCACTCAACTAGACTCACCTCCTAAGGAACAAAGGATAGAAAGAGAAAAGAAGAAAGATGAAGAGAAGACCACTACTATGAGACAGCTTTGGAAGCCTTATATTAAAATGATGGAGAAGAGATTTATTGAGCAGGGGAAGCTTATTTTGTTGACAAAATACTATGATAGATATGAGGCTTCTAACAAACTTCTAATTGAAGACATGGTTATTAAACATTTACTTGTCTTTAAGAAGAATTTGTTAGAGATAGAAGGTAGTATACATAAGGAACTATATGAGAAATTGGAGATAAGGAAGAAATTGGCACAAAAGGAAGATAAAGTAATCAGAGAACAAGAAATTGAAGGCATGTTGCTTGTTGTATTTGTTAAAGAAATGCAAAGGATATTGATTGAAGTTAACCCCCAATTGAGAACCAAGACAAGGCAAGTGAAGATAATGGGAAGAATATATGATGAAGTTACTGAGGAGACATAAAAATCTATAGAAAAAGTCTTAAAGGGAACTCAAACTGAGGACATCTCACCACTTAAGGCTCCTAAGCCCAAATCCATTAAGAAAGCATAATCATCAAATAAACCTAAGGTAAATCTTGATAAATCAATAAGTGAATATGCTAGTCAATATGTGAGTACTGAGAAGCAACCAGATTTCTATGTTTCTGGTGTACCTATGTCATTGGACACTTCATAGGATGTGAATGACCTCTTTGTGGAGATTACAAACATTGGTGGAATCAGTGACATAGATATAACAGAGAAAGAAATTCATAAAGAAAACATTGATGCAATAGTGGAAGATACAACGATTAAGGTTAAAGATTCTTCACCCTTATTGTTGGAAAGTGGAGACAAGTCTTTGAGAAAAGATGTTGAGAACATGGATGAGGATGAGTTGATGAAGTTGTCCTTCTTTGCATTCAGTAAAGCTTTAGAAATATCTGAGCACAAAGGAAAGAAGAAGAACAAGGTAATGAAAAGAGAATTTGACACTTTGAACAAACTACTTCTAGCACCTATTGTTTTTTAGGGAAAAGATGATGCAGAGAAATTGAACATGGCACTAGATGACTTTGACAGTCACTATGAGTCTTTGGAGAAGATTGTAGAAGAGAAGGCTGAAAATAAATATCTCACAAATAAATTGGAGGAAGTATGCAAGTGTATTTCTTGGGACCTGGGCATACTGAACAAGACCACATCAGAGGCAAAAGGTTGTGTCACATAAGGTAGGAAGTTATACAGTTATTGTATCAACCCTATCAGACATGTCAAAAACATTAAGGACATAGTACTGAAGGACCAATCTACTTTGGATAAGTTGATGGACAATTGTGAGACCTCCTCACAATCTGTATTGGAGTTAGACAAAGAGGTGTCCAATATTTTGGATAAATTGAGTGTTCTTGATATTGAAAGAGGGAGAGTTATGGAAAGATTTGGTTTGCTAGAGAATCTAATCACTCTGAAGCTATCAATTCTTGAGGCCCATATCTATGACATGGAGAAGACAGCACTGGCCCTTACAAAAAATATGCCTACTAACTTGAAGGCCGAAGAGACCTCTTCATTTTCATTGAATGGACTGATTCATGTAATTCAAATTTTGGTGAAGACCTAAACAAATGAAGTGAAGATCTTGGAAGACTCTTTTCGAGATGTATTAAAGATAGTTTAAATCTCTGGTAAGTAGTTGTACAATTTTGATGCACTCTACATTTTTTGTATACCTTTTCCATTGATGTCAAAGGGAGAGAAGAGAAGAAAAATGGATATATGTAAAGAGAAGAAATGAATAAAATATGAAAATGTACATATATCTTTTTGACACTTAGTCATTTTTCACTAAGTGTTGCCATCAATGCCAAAGGGAGAGATTGTTGGAAAGTGATGCACTTTTGGAGTGATTTGATACACTTGAGGGTTGTCATTTATGGAAACACATATAGAATGATGATCGATTGCAGTTGTTTATAGTTTTAGATGTACAGTTAGCAAAATGACTAAGTATAATAAACAAAAATATAGAGTATAGCAGTACAGTTTTGAACAATGAAGATAGTGTATGATGCATGGGGACATGTGCACTTAGAGGTAGATAGTTTGGAGTATGTATGACCTACTGGTAAGGTCAATTGAGTTTTGGTGTTGATCACAGTGAGTTACAGTGTTTTGAAGTCATGTGACGACAGAGTAACATGGATACATAGCAGGTGAATAGTCACGATGATTGAGGGAGTATGTCTTGGCCTCCTAGCATGCTAAGTTGGATTTCTATTATGGATTACCTATTCTTTGGTAGTGTAAGGTCGTCGACTTTGTATTTACTCTTTGATTATATATTAATTCTATTTTGTAATGTATTTGAGAACTGACTAAAGGATGTAAAAGATATATATATATGAAGAGCTTTTTGTAAAGAAAAGTAAGTGATGTGATGATATAAGATGGATGGAATGCATGGATGCATTGTGATGTAAGATAGATGCAAGATACAACTTGAACTATCTAATCATATCTTATGCTTGTAATGTTCACTACTTAGAATTGATTGTAATAGAGCTATTTCTAATTGTAAGAGCAGTGTGCTCAGTATACCTTTAATAGGGTTTTATATTCCCCTAACAGGGAAATGTACTAATGTAATATTTAGCTCCTAATAGGGCTAGGTCTCCTAACAGAGACACTATAATTTTAGTGCATATTTGTGGATACCATCCCCACCAGGGTTTTCCCTTAGCCGGGGTTTCCTCAACAACAATTCATGGTTTTATGAGTTATATGTTGTGTGCTTATGTTCTTTTCATTTCATAAATTATATGGTTTAAGTTGGAAATTATTAAGTTCATGTTTAAACTGTTGTAATACTGATTCACCCACCCCCCCTCTCAGTATTACTTAATCCTAACAACCTATACCCGCACAATGAACAAACATGTTATATTAAACAAAGAATCCTAATTTTTTCTTCTGCTTTCCTCTTTGAATTGATACTATGAGAGCTGAATATGTAGTTATAGATTTTACATATATATTGATGAGGATCCTTGAGCTCTAATCCCCCTTCTCTCTCTTCCTTAGGAAAACCTATAGAGAAAAGTAAATTTTGAAGCTGAGGAGTTAAATATTATAAGTCTTCAACTGTAGGATTCACTAATCATCAGGAAATGATGGGTCCCCTCCTCTTTCTATATGTCATTTCTGTATAGGCATATTTAGCTTTTATAATGTGTACTCTCAATCATTCCCACGTCTTGTGTGGTAAATATTCCTTTTTACTTATGAATAAATATAACATTTTTCTTTTAAGTATTGTATGATTCCTTTCTTGTATTTGCATTCATGTTGAAATTAGAAAACACTTAATGACATAACACTCATGTAATGAATAATCTAAAAGAATAAAACATGCACCCTTAAATTTTAACTAAAAATGCCTTTCCAATTCTACCTGATTGAGCTGGAAGTGAAATTGGGTAACATTTTTGGTGACATCTTCTAGATGCTTGCCCGCTAAGCATGCCCAACTATTTGTATGATCTATCCATTCCAAAAAGAGTCATTCTAAAACTTTACAAAGCTTTAAAATACTCATTTTAACTACTGAAACTCACTACTAACTTCATGCTACTAAAACAAAACACAACTTCACTATTTAAATTGAAAATCCACTACTATAACTATTTTAATCTCGTGAATTGAATGTGTCTTATTTGTAACAGTGAACCAGAAAGATTCATTATTATGAATGATGTTTATCTCCTTGACTGGACTATAATAGGTATAAAAAACCTCCCTTATTCACCTACTAACTCAAAAAATAACTAAATAATTGTAAAACAACACCTCAGTAATTAGTAGAAAAAGAGTCACGTGTAGTTCTAGTGAATAGAGTGAAGAAAATTCTATAGGAAATAGGAAAAATACTTGTAAATGTTTCCAAGTTTACATCTTTTACACAAGATCTGGAGAAGAAGAGAGAGGAAGCCCAACATGATATTGATGATTTGGTTACAAAGTTTGATGCCCTAACTAGTTCAATTTCAGCATACACTACTAAGGTGAAAATGATTTCATACAACATGAAGAAGTTTCAAGTAGAGCAAGATAACAAAATAATATCACTTACAGAGCTGCAGAACTTTTTAGCTCCCACCATAGATCTCATGCAACAAAATGTGAGTGATGCAGAAACAATACTAAGTCTAAAAGAGGTGAGCATTTTGAATGATATGGAAGGAACAACATCAGTTATACATGGACAGATTTTATCTATGGAACACTTACATGAGTCTTGGGAAAAGTCATTAGAGGCTGCAAAGTCAAATTTCAAGGATGTTTTTTATAGAATTTAATTATGGTAAGTACTTATAATCCTTTGTTGATGTTGAAAAAAAGGAGGAGAATGATGTGTATTGTATTGTATGGGAGAATGATGTGTATGGGAAATATGTAAGGGGGGTATGATTTGAGGATGATATTGTAGTATGTATGCAATGTAGATGATATTGTAGTATGTATCCAATGTAATATTTCTGAGAATTTTGAATATGATAAAAATTTTGAGATGATCATCAGAAGTTTTTGCCATCAATGCCAAAGGGGGAGATTGTTGGCATTATGATAGTTTTGGAGGAGATATGAAGAGAAGTCATGAGTGGATGTATATTTGGTTTTCCTTGATTGAAATTTATTCAATTATCATGATTACAATTATCGGTAAGAACTATACATGATCCGTAAAGAGAAGATCAACTATGTATGTTGACTAGTAAATAGGAAGAATAATATCATACGCATATTGTGGTAGTGGTTGAGTTGAGGAAAGATTCATATGTTGTGATCTAAGATACAATATGTTTGTGGTATGTTGAATCCATGATTCCAACCACATGAGTTTATCTCAAGTTTTGATTGAATTATGTTTTGAGTGTGGAGGCAATTTACCTATCTGATCACCGATCAAAGTTTCATATTAATTTGATTAAGGTGGTGGATCTAAGGCTGACATATTAATTCTAATATTGGTAATATATTTTGAGGATGACATATTGGATTTTGTTGATGTTTTTTTTGAGGAGGTTGGCTAATCTTTTGAGCTGACTATGGTGGAAAGTTCTAGGTCTTGTGTGACCTAATGGTAGTCTATATAAGGAGAACTAAATTGTTTAATTTAGGGTTGTGATCATATTTTCAGATTGGAAAGTCATGAATTGGAGGAGTAGAGATCAATATAGCATCAGGAAGGAAAGGAGCGGAAATGATCTAATATGCAATTAGTGCCATTCTACAGATCAACAAATCTTGTTGTTACCTAATAGTTGTAGTAGGTCAAATCCCCTTAGAAGATGAATTTTAACAAGTTCTTATTTGTAAACCCTTTAACAAGGTAGCTTCTTTATTGGGGTTTGAAATCCTGTAGTGAGGTAGATCATATCTGATCTATTTATACTCCTAATAGTGTACTAATCATTCCTAATATGGTGAACCCTCAGAAAGGGTATTTGTAGCTCCTAACATGGAAAACTTATTTATTGCAATATTGGGCTTGTGGGTGTCATCCCCAAGTGATCTTTTACCTCTAACAAGGATTTCCATGATAAAATACCTATGCTTTGTATGTTAAGGTTGTGGATGCTTGATATTATTTACCATTATTTGTTTACTTCAGTTATATGATTTTTGGTTTGGATGTTGTTAGAGAAGATAATCATATCGATGGTTGAATTTGTTCATTACCTCTTTGTACTGATTCACCCCCCCAGTCATAAGATCTCCAACAAAAACTAGCAAATGAAATGATTGTCAATTTCAAGGTACAAGTTGAAGAGAAAAAGGAAAATGAGGAATATCTAAATGACATAATTAAAGGCAAGACAAAATAAAGTATGAAACTAGAACAAGATGTGATGAACCTAAGATCAAATCTAGAGAAAACAAAGAGTTTGGAAGATAAATTCAAAAGGAGTGCAGTTAAGTTCAATAAGATAATGGTCATGTAGAAAACTTTGAAAGATAAAAGTGGATTAGAGTTTGAAATTGGTGAATGCTCAAATAAGAAAATTGAAGATAAAGAAAAACTTAGTTGTGCAGAGAAAACAAGAAATATTCAATCTTCTAAAGAGATGAACAAAGGGAAGCAATACTAGAATCAAATAATTCAACTAAGAAAACCATTGGCCATGCAACCTAATGATCAAAGATACCCTTCTTTCAATGGTTATTATTTTTATTGTAATAGATTTTACATAAGACTATAGAATTAGAAGCATAATGAATCAAAATACCACAACATTATCTAGTTAGTGCTTTATTTGCAAAAGATTCGGTCATAGAGCTAGTCAATGCAAAATTTAGATTATGAATGGAAGAAATGGATATTTCTATGGTCATTTTCATATATATATATATATATATATATATATATATATATGCAATGGTTTTGGACACAAATATAATCAATGTAAATATAGAATTAATGAAATAAATATAAGACAAATAAATGATAAATGCTACAATTACAACAAGTTTGGGCATATTACTAAATTTTGCAGAAGTAGGTATGTGAAGAAGGATAATTTGGTAAAAAGAAATGAACCTATGAAGAAGATTGATGTGGAAAAGATAAAGAGTGAAATGAAAAGGATTTGGAAGAAAAAGGAAGTGGATGCTGCAAAATATGATGCTGCCCTTGGCTCTAGTGTAGAATTATTTTTCCAAAAATTAGCTCAAGAGCTTTGTCTCAGGGGGAGCTTTAATGAAGATATTATTCCCCCACCAAATAATTTGATTTTATTATCACAACATGAAGATATGATGTGTAGGATTATATGATGGACCTTTTGTCAAAGACCATGGAAGAAAATATTGTAATGTGAAATATTGTAAAACTTTGGATATTGACTGTGTATACAGACAAGGTTTTAGCAACTTTTTCATTGAAGCAAAATAAATACAAGCTAGGATAAATCAAACAAGAATTTAAAATAAAATTTTAAAAGATAAATTCATTCATTCAATGCAAGAGAAAAGGAGAAAAGAGTGATCAAGGTAATTTGTGAGTGTGAGGGTTTCTAGTGAAGAAAAAAGTATTTTTGTGCCCTAATTTAAAAACCCTATTTATTGCAACTGGATTTTTTTTCAAATGGCTACATTGTGTGTTGTCGACATTAGCTCCAAACCTTGACCTAAGTTCAAAATATATCCAAATAAATATATTATGGAAGATCTAATGGGTTCTTTATAAAGTATTCCTTTGGGGGTTTCGCCAACATAAGATATTATGGTATACATTCATGCAAAGATGGATGAGTATGATCACATAAAACTTATCCCTGTATGGGAAAAATAACTAACTGGTGAGAATAACAAATTGAGACCTAAATATCAAGCCCTGTTAGAAAAGAAGTTAGAGGTTTGGAATCTCTTTCCTAATTTTTGCCATGATAAAAAATGGGTACATAGGCTATGAGTAGATTCTATTATAAATTTGTGTGGCTAGATAAACCCTAGATGCTAACCAAATATGTGATTAGGGAAATCACTAGTTTGTGCTCCGTCAGATCCATTCCAGTGTTGAAGGAAGAAAAAAATGATGTAGTGGCAAAATTGACTAATAATAATCTAGAAAGAAGGGAATTAATGGTTAGCACAAGTACTATGCATGATAAATCAATGATGATTGGGAACAAGATATATCTCACAAACCAAGAAAATTTGGTCTCTACAACAACAATTAATGTGGCATATGAGATGACTCTGAAAAATGCAGGTTATGACCTGTGTGACCTATTGAGACAAAATTTAATGGAAAATATGAAGCAATCAAAGGAGAAGAAACATGAATTTTGGTATGGCACCTTAGCTATGCGTGTATTATTATACTTCATGACTGAATTTCTTGGCTACAATAATACAATATGATCTTCTGGAAGACTAGTGACTCATCAAATCTATGAGTACATGGCATGACATAAGGATTTAACAACTATAGATGAAGTGTTTACTACTTTATTTGTAGTATTTCAACAACGTATGTAGCAAAGAGAAATAATTCCAAGAAAGCTAGTGGAGAAATATCAAAATGACATCACTTTTCTAATAACCACTGACAAGTGTATCATGAAAGTAGTAGAACCTATAACCAAGTGGGTTGCGACACTAGGATATGAAGTGTCAGAAGAAGAGATAATCAGTTTGGTTGAGGTTCTATTGAGCAACCCCAAAGATGAAATTCAAGAAAGACATGATAGTATATATACATAAAAATCCATGGAAGTACATAAAGATTATACTTCTATGAGCTCTAGTGTACTATAGACTATATGTGCTATCTTGTTAGATTAGGAAAAAGCCACATTGAAACACTTGTATTCTACATAATTTAGATAAAAAGGGAGAAACAATATTTTGATGTATAGGGATAAAAGAGAATTTGAAAAGCTACAAGAGGAGATAGTGGAAACACTCCAAGAAATGGAACAAAAGTTAGGAATGTTGTTAGAATAAAATCCTAAGGAAGATGATGTGGAAACTTCTAAAAAACATGAGCATGAACAATTATTTCCCTCTTAGAATGAAGAACAACTAGAGCCAAAAACTATTTCAATAGATGATATCACTATGGATCATGAGACACCTATTTCCTATTTGAAAAATATAAAAATGCATACATAAGAGAATCAGAATGATTTGATGGATACACTTGGACACACTAAGGAAGAAAAGGTAGAAGGAGAGAAACTAAAAGTTGAAGAAGAAAAGGAAAGAAAAGTTAAGGAACAAACTAAAGAAGGAAAATGGAAACAGGAGACCAAAGAAATGGAGAAAGGGCTGACTAAATCTACAATAGAAATTGGTGTTTCCTTTGGAACTTTTGAGGATCCCTTAAACAACCTATTGAATGTGAAACTAATCTTTCAACCTATCTCATCTTCCAAGTTTCTATTTGACCTAAGCAGAATGAATCTGGTTCACAACCTTTAGTTGGGAGATGCTATTCATGTCTCTTCTAGTAAGGAATTTATTGAAAACCAAAAAAAGGGTGATAATCTATTAGAAGAAGAAATTGAAGCACTACATAATGCCACACCCAAAAGTGATATTCATCCATCTCTCTCAAGTACAAAAAAATTCAAATTGCTAATAAATTCTTTAAAATCTTACTCCTCAGGTCTTAAGAATTAAGTGGTCAAGGAAATTGAAAAGGAAAAAGAAAAGAGAATGTTTGAGCTAAAATTAAAATGTGCTCTTGTAAATAAAATGTTTCTAGAGGTTGTAAATAAAGGAAAGGAATATCTCAAAGGCCAAGTATTTATATCAATACAATTTGCAATGGTCTAAAGCTACCAAA
>MU225490.1:11703-24065 GCA_018584345.1 Thuja plicata | reverse complement strand
GAACCAGAGGACTACAACAAGTTTGTTTATACATAACCTGACACTCTCCCTGAGCAACATTGTATCACTCTTAAGCAACTAAACATTGCACCCAAGCATCAAGCTGCAATTACCAAAAATCAAGAAAATCTTCAAGATGATGTTCCAAACAATGGAGATGAGAACGAAGGTCAAGAAGATGATTAGAATGATGAACACAAAGCTAAACCAAAACTTTCCAAGTATGTCAGAAGACATCATCCATAGAATCAAATCATAGGAGACAAGAAGGACAGAACAAGAACAAGAAGTAAGTCACTAAACACCAGATGTTTACTTTGTGATTTTGAGCCTAAATCTGTTAACACTACACTTAAGAATGAAGAATGGGTCAATTCTATGAATGAAGAAATAGAATAGATTGAGAAGAATAGTACATGGACACTAGTACCGAGACCAGGTGACAAGAATGTCATCGGTACCAAATGGATATTCAGAAATAATTTGAATGAGAATAGAGAGGTCACTAGAAACAAAGCAAGGTTACTGTGCAAGGGATATGAACAAGAAGAAGGTATTGATTATGAGGAAACCTTTTCACCCGTTGCTAGACTAGAAGGAGTTAGAATTTTACTTACTTATGTTGCATTTAAAGGATTCAAGGTATACCAGATGGATGTCAAATATACACTGACTAGAAGGGTTTGTTGATCCAGACAAGAGAAACATGGTATGTAGACTACATAAAGCCTTGTATGGATTGAAACAAGCACTGAGAGCCTAGTATGAAAGACTTCGCTCATATCTCATTAGTATAAAATTTATTAGAACAAGTGAAAATAGAAATCTATACTTGAAAGAAGATACTGATGGTAATATTCTGATTGCTTAAATTTTGTTGATGATATCATTTTTGCGGGAAATGAATTGTTATGCAAATCCTTTGCTAATGAAATGAGAAAGGAATTTGAAATGTCTATATTTGGGGAGATCAAATTCTTTCTTGGTCTACAAATTCTTCAACAAGATGCAGGCATATACATCACTCGGTCCAAATACATCAAGGAAGTGTTGAAGATATTCAAGATGGAAGATTCAAAACCAGTTGGAACACCTATGGCTACCAGATGTAAGCTGACAAAACAAGACAAATCCAATGAGGTAAATCAAAACTTATATAGATCAATGATTGGAAAACTGGTGTATGTTGTTCATACTAGACTAGATATAGCACATGTAGTTGGAATAGTTGCAAGATTCTCTGCTAATCCCAAAGAATCACATATGACTGATGTCAAGAGAATTATGAGATATCTGAAGAACACCGAGGACTATTGCTTATGGTATAAAAGAGAAGGAAAATTTGAACTACAAGTCTATACAGATGCTGATTGGGATGGAAACATTGATGACCAAAAAAGCACAACTAGAGGATCATTCTTCATGGGTGACAGACTTGTCACATGGATCAGCAAGAAGCAAGGATGCATCTCTCAATCTACTGTAGAAGCGGAGTATGTGGCTGCTGCTACAAATTGCTCCAATATTGCATAGATCAAACAATTGTTGGAAGGTATGAATATGAAGATTCTAGAACCAATAATTATCTATTGTGATAATACTAGTGCAATAAAAATTTCTAAGAATCCAATCATGCATGCTAAGACTAAGCATATTTCTATCAAGTATCACTATCTAAGAGAACAAGTACAAGCAAAGGAAGTGACACTGGAATATATTCAATCAAAGGAACAATTAGCTGACATATTCACCAATTCGTTACTGAAGGATACATTTGAGTACTTGAGACAAAGACTAGGGGTCCAACCCTTGTCTATCGGTCAGTAAGCTGACTAGGAGGTTGCATCTGCCTATACCAAATCTAAATATCAGTCATGTTGATGCCAACACTATGATATACAACAAAAGATACATTTGTACACATCAAGGTACAAGTAAGAATCAAACACTAGAGACATTGTATTGCTGATGGATAGGGAAATTCAAGGAATATATTATGTAAAGGGATGGAGAATGATATAGATGATTTTTGTTTGGCATTGTTGTCAAAGGGAGAGATTATATCATTATCATAAGAGAGATCATCAGGGAGAGATTATTCCATTATGATAAAGGGAGAGATTATCTCATTGAATAAAAAAGGGAGAGATTATCTCATTGATCAGAAAAGATTATATCATTATCCATGAAGTACAGTTCCTGAGAATCAGAAGAAAGAGTTAGTCAATATTCTAAGGGAGAGAAATTGATTACATATGAAATATCCATCTAAGGGAGAGATGTAACAAAGGGAGAGAGTTCAGACAAAAAGAAACATTATTGTCAAAGGAAAAAGAGATTATAAAGAAGAGGACTAGTCAAGGCAGAGCACATATCAGAATAGAGATATCAGATGATACATCTATCCAGAGAAGGGATTTAAGATTGAAGTTCAACCATTCTACATAAAACAAATCTAAGCTATTTTTGAGCTTATCGAGAGCTAGACATTTGTAATAGTTACATTAGGAAAGCATGATGAAACTATATATTTCATATTGTATTAGTGATAGTATAGTATGATAATGTAGTATGTTACCATCAATGCCAAAAGGAGAGATTGATGACATGTAACTGATTGAATGTTTAAAGATGTTAAGTTGATCATCAAAATATAGAAGGATAATGCAAGACATTAAATCAGTTAATGGATTGTATTGTCATTGATGCCAACTTGATATAATCTAATCAGTTATAATCAAAGTTTCAAATACTTTAGAGAATCAGAGAGATAAAGATTATGCTTTCAGTAATGTATAAAAGGAAAATATTCATAATGTGACTTCAAACACTGACGGTCAATGGAACCTGACAAACAGAGATCACCAAAATTCAAGTCACAGTGATGCCTGAGAAAGAACACCGACGGTAATTATTAACGAGCAGAATCACAAGAATAACCGACGGCCAAAAACATAGTGTAAACTGACGGAGAAGCCCGAGGAGAACTGAAGTGTTGACCGAAGCTATCAAAGAGTTAAACACCAAAATTAACTAATGTTCAGAAATGAAAAAATATCTAGCTGGATGAGCTAAATATAGACTTAACTGGTTGTTATCTTTATTTTCATCGACAAGATAAATCCAGAGATAAGTAAAGGATTTAAAGTTGTTTTGTCTATTTGTCAAGAAGATCTTAGCGAGATAAAATAGGAGTTTTTCTTTAAATCTAATTGACTAAGATTGTGAATCATGCCATGATCAAGAAAATCAAGAACCTAACAACGGTGATATCATGTGTATAAAAGAGACAACTTAATGCATTATGAATTGAGTGGGTGAATGAATGAAAAGAGGATGTTGAAGAGAAACTGATGAAGAGCAACTTCATACAGTCATGCTCAATCAAGCTGAGGAAAGAGCTAAAGTTTTCTGTGGACACCGAGCAATAGAGCACAACATCATCGAGCAGGACTAAAGTGGAGCAAAGGTATAAAAAGAGATATATTGATCAAAATAGTTTCATGAGATTACAATAGATCTGAAAATCTACAAGTATAAGTTGTATATGTGAACAGATCATACTATTTCAGTTTAACCATTGATTTAGAAAGTCTCTTAATCGAGCAGGATTTAAAGGTCCTTTCTATATTGAGATACATCCCAAGGAGTATCAAAAATTTTGATCATTAAGATAGCATGAGATGCCAGATACCTATTGACATGCCAAGTGAGTGTTTGATCAAGGAAGGTAGCATAGAGATGATCGATATCAAGTGACAGACTCAAATTTTAAATCCTCTAACATGGTCACGCCTTACAATGTGTTTGTAACCTTTAACAGGGTTGTCTCTTCACCGAGCTCACTTCAGAAGAGTGAAAATTTTGGGTTACCAGTCCCATGTGGTTTTTCCATTAACAGGGTTTCCACGTTAAAAATCCATGTGTCAATGTGTTTATGAGTCATTATTTTAGTGTTTTGAATTACACATAACTTAACTGGATTGATCGGTATACTCTAGATAATTTACTGTCTTTCAGTAAATTATCATACTGTTATTTGGTAAACATACAGTAAGAGGTTTAACAAAGCATTCCAAGCAGTAGTAATTTGATAAACATATTTGAAGGCATTCATCTTATAGAACTGAAGATAACTAGAGGCTTAATATTGTGGTACTAATTTTTTGGATTGATTATTAGAATATTTTTGACGCCACTGATTCACCCCCCCTCAATTATTACTAACAATATGGTGTCATGTGTTGCAATCATTGTTCTCCTTTCATTAATCCAATTAATTATGTTATGTGGATGGTTGTTTAAAGGTTTTAAAGTAGTGTACTTTGTGCTACTTGTGTAGCATTCTTGTGTCTCCTCAAAAATAGTACCATCTACATCTCAAAATTCACATTGTACTTTTTCCCTTTGAGTTATATATGTATATATGGTTGATAATGTACTTGAGGTCGCTCATGCAATAATATGTGCCCCTCTAATCCTAATATATATTCATTTGAGGGTTCACTGGTTCTTGTAGAAAATATTTTTTTGTAGTGTTAACAAATTTTACATGATCTAGGATTTCTTCATCGTCATGTTCTTATTTTTCAGAGTATATTTTGAGGATGTTTATTTATTTTCTATCGCTCTTTTGGGTAGGATTATTATTCTCTACTCTATTTGTGACAACCTTTTATTTATACATGAGTATGTTATTAGGCCTAGTTGTTGGGACTTGTTTATTTACTTTGTAACTTTTTTCCTAAGCATCACTTGAGGGGGTAGCAGTATGAAAAATATTATTACGTTTAACTATTTAATTATCCTACCTAGTTGACCTATTCACATTACACGTATTCTCACTTATAGATACTTGTATCCTTTTCACCTAATGTGAATTCTATAATTGTCTCACATGTGTTTTCCTATCAAGGGGACAGTCAAACTTTTAATCTTACCTTCTTACCTCTTCATGATTTTCTTTATATGAAAGACTTATTTATACATATTATAACATTCTTGCACATGATAATTTTGTCTTGTATATTTATTGTTCATCAAATTTTTAATCTTATGAGTTGATCTTGGCTACTCCAACAATAATATATTTATAGATATATAAAGAAATTATAATGATATACACTAGTACTAACACTATATATTGAGTACATATATGGTGTTATGTCTTTTTATGTAATTTATTAGTATGCATAGATAGTATTTATCATAGGTAGTACATGTATCAAAGTTTAGGGTGAAGGACATAATCTACTTTAGGTGAAACATGGAGATATGCCATATGTTCATCGTCTCAAGGACTTAGCCTTAGATCTTTGTATGCAATGAAAATATGAGTATATAATAGTTTGAATGTAATCATTCAACTAGAGTAACATTAAACCTTTTTACTCACTTAATTACATTAGTCTCAATTATTCACATAACTAAAAAGATAAGAAGGATCACAAAATTATAGTTTAATTTTAGCGAGGGATCATGCTATAGAGGCTTCCTTGAATATGGAATAAAGATTTCCAACATCTGATAGGTTCCTAAATCTCATCCTAAGTAATTCTCAACACCATGAAAACAACACTCCAACCATGCAAACCACAACCTATGACAATTTCCTTCTATCTTAGGACAGTTTTATGAGATAGATTTATTTAACCTTCAATATGACGAGATGAATTTTTCTGGAAAGAAAGAAAGTTTTTGGTAACATAAAAAACTATAACCACAAAAATTTTTAGGGATCTAAAGCTTAATATGATATCCCAAACCGTAAACTTTCTGACCGTGCAAACTCATAGAAGGAAAATAGTTTTGATATACATCTACTTTGTATCCAATAACTTTTGAAGAAGACTCTATATAAAATATCTCTCTGGTGAGAAGGGGTGTAACTAGGTTTGACCAAACATATCCCAATTTTAGACAAATCCAACGGTGAATTAAAAATTTATGGGCTCTATACCGAGACCATTGTAACTGTCAAAACATGGAAAATGCAGAAATATCAACTTCATTGATCTCCAAACCTATTACATCAACTTCTCCCTCTTCTTGGTATTGTTTACAATATATTTAACTTGTTTCCATTGAATAAAAATGACCAACCACCTATAAATAACTCCCAAACTACCTGCAACAGTCCCAAAACCGACTGTTACACTAATTACAATTTTGTAAAAGTTGTCAAGTTGACAACTACCATTGTCAACTCGACCATTACTTGTCATATTATGCTTAGACACAAATATAAGACTTAAAAACTCTAATCCAAGCCAAAATATTACCCTTAAAGATCATCTAGATCTCATAGTGACCCTTGAGTCTTATTTTGCCAATAAGGCACTATTACATCATTTTAGCACATTCAATGCATTTTACACATTTTAATGACTCTATTGGCCATATTAAAATCAATGTTGACCTTATAGGCCTTTAAAAACCTTATCTATCCTTGGATAAATTAAGTGAACCCAAGGTTACTTTCTAAGTTACTATTCCAATCAATGGCTTACAAAACTTGTTTATGATCATAGCACACAAAATGATCAATAAATGTTACAAACATGATTAAACATCATTAAATGACCAAACATAGTCTATTACATTTCCAAATGACCCTTGATGGTCATGTCTTCATCTTCCTAGGATCCATAGTGACCCTGGTGTGCCTTCATGGCCTTGGTGCTCCTACACCAGATCAACTATAGATTTTTAAAAAACTTATTGTTTGGTAAACTTTTAAACCATAATTTTTGGTCTTTTATTGGGTTTGTTTCATAACAACCATGATTTTACAATGTTTTATATGAAACTTGCAATTATACAATCTCATAAAATATAGGTATCCTAGAATTCAACGGTCTACAAAACTACTAAACTACATGTTTCTTTAGAAAAATCACTCATATTTAATGCAAATTTGTTTTTTTCCAAGCTCCGTGATAAATTCAAAAAGTGCAAAATCTCTCGAAAACTAGTTTAGGCTCATTCATTTACAAGTAACTCAACATAACACCAATTTTAACAACCCATATGTATGTTTCCATTTTACTTCACAAGAACAAGGTAATTTTAGATCACTAATCTTTCACATTTATACACCCCTCCAATCACTAAGGGTCTTTAACCTCCATCTTTATTCAAATAAGAAAGTATGTAATATACATATTGAACTATATATTTCTAAGGTACAAGGATGGAAAATCAAACATAAAAAATGAAAGATAGAACATCAAAACCATTCAAATTCCATACTTTATTTTCATAATGATTAATTAATTGCTTCTACTATGAGGTGATTTGAAAACATCTTAGTTAAAATGAGTTCGCCACTTTTGCAAGGAGGCAAATTTACAATCATTGTAGTGAGGTGCTTTCTTCACTTGTGAGATTTTATGATTTCATAATTCTTGATTTTTTGTTAAATTTATACACTAATACCCATATTTCAAGTTGATATTTGATACTTTAAATTATTATAGACATACTTTTCATAGAAGTACAACTTTCAAGTGAAAAAACCAATTATACTCACATTCCAAGGACTATTATAATCCTACCTACTGAAAAATGATAATTAGATTGTATGGTTGAGCTCAAGGACCCAACAAATGTGATTTCACACATCATCCTTAGTATACCATTTTTCACTAAAAATTTATCCTTTCAACCTCATCAACTATGTTTTATGCTTTCCTCTTCTCATTATTCTCACTTTCCTTTTAGAAATACATCATCCTCTAACTCTTTTTTAATGAATACACCTGGATACTAAGGTTGGGGGAGGGGGTGAATCAATGTTTAACAAAACTTAATATATTTACTTTAATACCAAAAGATGTAACGAAAATCAACAAGGAAAGATTTAAAAAAATCAACACCAATGCATAAGAAAACACTATATTTACGTGGAAAACCTAACAAGGGGAATACCACAGTGAGAATATCTCACAATATATGAAAAATATTACAAAGAGGTTCATTATTGGACTTGCAACCAAGATACGCTATCTCAGGGCAAGATAAATATGACCTTGTAGACGTCCAAAAATATTAATTTAATTAATAACTTCTTTTTATTCATCTTACTATTTAATTTAATCAATTAAATTGTTTCCCTTATAGTATTTAAATACAATCTAAATACTATCCTAATGTATTTAATTTAATAAATTTGTCTCAAAACATTTTTTAATAAATTCATTTTTTATTAAAAATCCCTCACACTCTTAATTCTTCTAAACCATTATTAATTCAAATCCAATTTGAATACTAATCTAAACCTAAACTAGAAACCTACTAATCCAATCTAAAAGCCTACCCTACTCCTACCCTACCCCTACCTATCCCACTTGCTAAACATACTTTTTTTCGTAATAACTGAGAGGGGGGGTTGAATCAATGGCCTCAAGAATTAATCCTTAAATCAACCCTTTAAACTTATAACCATAAATTATATCTCAAGTTATCTTCTATCCTACAAGAGGAATGCCATGAAATACTTATATCAATTTACTACTTGTCGGATTGCTTTGCTAATCTCTCTTCTATATGATTACTGATAACCAGTCATCTATTTACCGAAACACAGTAAATATGTAGAGTATACCGATAAATCCATAAATGCATATGTGAGATGTAAAATAGTAAAGTGATAAACCATAAACACATAACGCAAGGATTTTAACGTGGAAACCCTGTTAAGAGAAAAAACTGGGACCGGTACCCCAAATTTTTGCTCTTCTGAAGTGAGCCCTGTTAAGAGCCAACCCTATTAAAGGTTACAAAAAAACTGTTAGGTGTGACCTTGTTAGAGGATTTAGAAATAGTTTGTCAACTACTATCTGGTATCTAATGCTACCATCCTTGATCAAACACTCACTTGGCCTGTCAATAGGTATCGAGCATATCCAATGCTCCTTTTGTGATCAAACTTTTTGATACTCCTTGGGATGTATCTCAATTGTAGAGACTTTTAAGTCCTACTCAGTTAAGAGGCTTATATGCTTCAATGGTTAAACTAAAACACTAATGATTTGTTCATACATACAACTCAATTGCATATTTTTAGATCTATTGTAGGTCCATTACTTCACTAATCATTATAATCAAATATATACCTTTGCTCCACACTTGTTCTACTTTGTGATGCTTGTCTCACTATTCGTTGGTGTTTGTAGAATCTACCTCTTCCTTTAGCTTGTTGATCAAGACTGAAATGAAGACTTTCTTCTCCTTCAGATTTCCTTTAGCATCTTTCCTCTTCTCTTGTTCACCCCACATCCACACTATTTGTAATGAATTGGGTTTGTCTCTTATAGACATGATTTCCTCTTTTCTTGGCTTTCTTAATCTTGGCATGTTCAACAATCTTTGCCAACAGAGTTAAAGAAAATCTCTATTCTGATCTTGCAGACATCTTCTTGCCAACTGGACAAAGAAGCTTTATATCAATTAATTATCTTCGGATTTATCTGGATGATTAAAACAATTATAAGGATCAGTTAACTATATATATAGCTCTTGATAGCTAAGCATTTTGTCATTTTATGAACTCTTTGTTCAGTCAGTCAACACTTTAGTTAGTCATCGATGATAACTAACAGTTCCCTTAGTGTGACTTCAGTTGTCTTTGGGATCTTTGTCCATCGGGCAACACTATATTTATGTCTGTCGGGTTACTCTATGTTTTACTCATCAGGAAACACTGTAACTCTGCTCATCGGTAATGTTGTGCATTCCCTCGTCGGGAAACACTGTGACTTTGTTCTTTTACTCTATCCTTTGGGTGCACTCCATCAGTGTATACAGTCATTTAGTGAATACTTGACTTGTATGCATTACTGATTAGCATAGCCTTGATTCATGAGTTCTTTGAAGTCTTTGGCAATATTTCCATGACCATACAGATTACGTTAAGTTGACATCAATGACAATACAATACATTAACTAATTTAATGCCTTGCATGATCATCAACTTAACATCTTCAAACATTCAATCAGATACATGTCATCAATCTCTCCCTTTGGCATTGATGGAAACATACTACATTATCATACTATACTATTGCTAATACAATATGAAATACACAGTTTCATCAAGATTTCCTAATGTAACTATTACAAATGTCTGGCTATCAGTAAGCTCAAATAGCTTTGATTTGATTCTTGCAGCTTTCCTTCTGTATTCAATCCCTTCATTGGATAGATGTAGAATCTTTCTTTCTCTGATGTGATGTGTTCTCCTTCTGTGTCAAATTCTCTCCCTTTGACTTTTCTTCTCGTTTGATGTTTTCTCTCCTTTGTATTTGCTCTCCCTTTCTAATTGCTTCTCTCCCTTAGATGATAATGGATAAACTCTTTCCCTTTATTAGTATGATAATGAGATATTTCTCTCCCTTTGACATTAATGCCAAACATCTTATCTTTTCAAATAATATTTTGAGAATTATGTCAAGTGGATCCTTTCTATCCATAATATATTCCTTGAATTTCTCATTCCATCGGTAATAACTCTATTGCTTGGAGTAGATAAATACCTTGTTGTGTATAGATTTATCTTTTAGAAACATGACTTTCATCATTCTAGAGTAATCATCAACAAAGAGAATAAAATATCTCTCTCCATAATAACTCTTTGTCCTCATAGGTTCACATAAATTAGTATAGACTAATTCTAGAATTACATCAGATGTATGGGTCTTTCTTTTAAAACTAGACTTTGTCATTTTACCTTTTTGACAATTCTTACACATGATGTTGTCAGGCTTGGTCATCATTAGTAAGCCTCTGGCATTTCTCTTTTTGCTAATCTTTATTATGTTGTCAAAATTCACATGACACAATCTTTTGTGCCACAACCATATGTCTTCATTTGTAGCAATCAAGCAAGTGGTGTCAGTTTCATTCATATAGAATAAGTTACCTTTTATCTTCTCACCAGTACCAATCATATTTCTTGATTTATTGAAGATCTTTGCCTTCTTATTTTCAAATGCTACTTTGTGACGTGAATTATCCAACTGAGAAACACTCAATAGATTATAATTCAATCCATTTACCCAATAAGCATTTTCACATTTTATCTAGTTATTCAACATTATTGTTCCTCTACCTTCAACTAGACAAGGTGTGTCATTACCCATTCTTACTGAACCACCTTTATAGTATTCAAAAGTCTCAAAATTTTGCTTATCACCAGTCATATGGTGAGTGCAGCCACTATCTATGACCCAAACATAATTTTTACTAACTTTAGATATGAGAGTTATTTCTACATACCTTTATTCATCATCATCTGAATCATCTTTTACTGCTACAAACACCATCTCAATGTCTTCATCAGATTCAGTGTCAGTGTCATCATCTTTGCATTTTTCTAGGTAACTGGTCTTATTTCCTTTGTTCTTATAGTCTCGGGTATCTCTTCTTTTTGATTGTCGGTAGTTTCTGTAATCACCTCTGTCAGACTTCTTTTCAAATGATTTTTCATTACTTCTGTCTATTTTCTTTAGTTAGTACATCTTGTAGAAAAGTGTCCTATCTCTTTGTAATTAAAACAAACAAGTGGTAATTTACCATCGTGTTTACCTTTGCCTCTCTGCATTCTTCTAGCCATAAGTGCTTCAATTCCATCAAGATCATCCTCTTCACTTTCACTATCACTATCTTTTCTCATACTATTTTTATGACTTGATTTACTTATTCTCATAGAAGTTTTGAATGCAGACTCTATGCTTGATAAGACACTATTATCAAAGTTATTCATCTCAAATGAAATCAATCTTCCAATCAAACTGTCTAGATTAACATTGCTATTTTCTACTGCTCTCATTTCTTGAATGGTAGATACTCTAATAGCATACGTAGGCAGTAAGTTTCTTAGAATTTTACTTATCACTGTATCTTCTTCTAGTACACCTCCAACTCCTCAGATAGAATTGACTACCTCTTTGATTCTTGTGTTGTACTGAGTGATGTTTTCACCTTGTTTCATTTTGAGATCATAAAACTTTCCTCTAAGGCTTTCTGCTTGGCTCTCAAAACATTTTTGTCACCTCCATGTACAAGTTTCAATTTGTCCCACATTTGCTTTGCATTTTTGCAATCTTTGACATCTTCAAATTCAGTATTAGAGAGTGAGGAAGCAAGTTCTATCATCATGTCGTTGTGCTCATGCTTCTCTCTCATTTGTTCAACTATTGGTTCTCATGTGGGAAACACATATTCAATTTCTCATTATTGAGTAACATCATTACCAATACCTGATAAGTGGAGTCTTATTCTGCTCTGCCATGAAGCAAAATTATCTTTGTTCACCTTGGGCACATCTCATCTGTTCATCTTGTGATCTTTAGCTTAGGTCT
>MU225489.1:1759574-1797100 GCA_018584345.1 Thuja plicata | reverse complement strand
CAATGCAGGTTTTTTCTATGTTGGAGGGAGTTTTTTTTAGAAGGTTTTCTTTATATATCTATGTTTCATGTGAAGGAAAAAATTAATTGTTGTTGTTGAAATTTGTAAATTCAGGCTGCAAGAGAGATATAGTTGCAAAGTTTGTAATTTTTCTCCCCAGCAATAAGAATACCAGTACCTTGCCCCGTGGATGTTTCCTTAGAACTTTATTGGGGTTTTACCATGTAAATCCATGTTTTCTGTGTATCTCAATTATTCCATTTATTTTCTTCAATATTTATTTGCATCGAACTTGTTTTCCAATACTTAATTATCTAGGTTTTCACTTCTGCATACCCAACATCAACAAATCTATTTCTCTTTATTCAAGAAAGTCCCTCTTCACCTTGCTTCCCCTTTTCTTTGTGACACCTCACCTAGGTCTCCTCTCTTCTTCACTTGTTATTTTTATATCATCTAGGTTCTCTCTCCAACTTGCAAAAAGATAACAGACACAAACAAACACCTTCCTTTTCTAGACTCTTCTAGCTGTGATACTAATTGATGCAGAGATAGGGTTCAAATCAACATAAATGATGCATATTTCACAACAATGAGCTCAAATCTTCCATATAACCCAAAAAATAATCATATTAGAAAATTTCCTTCTCAAGGAAAGACTCTTGAAATTTCAAGACTTTAAATGAACATAAAGTCATGTTAGTTTGGTTCCCAACCAACTCTCCACCATTACCCTTCACAAACTCCAAGTTACCCCAAAGTGTCTTAGTGCTCTTAGAAGGGTCCAAGACCAAAATAAGTCTTCTTTAAAGGCTTTAAATGACTTGAAAAATTATCAGATCAAATAAATATAGAATATTTAAACCCCTGAAAACCTCTAATAACACTAGTCACTCCAGCTTCTATACTATCTACACAAACAAGGCCTAGACTCCAGTAGCCCTGCAAAATGACTATTTTGGTCATAACTTTTGACCTAGACCTGATATCAACAAGATAAGAATATGTTTGGATACCCTTTTATGAGATATACAACATATCTTAAATTTGGTTAGGGTTTATTTGGAACACTTGACACCATATTTGACTAGTAACACATCTCCTACACCTAATTAGGCCACTTTATTGAAGCAATGCCCAACAAAACTCTCCACCAATCTTCAATATTCCTTGTAGAGGATAAATAAGTTCTGATTAAGTAAAAATAGGTTTTACAAGAACCTGAAACCTTTACAAATTTTTTACAAATATTCAATAGAGTTCAGCAAAATCTGTGTCATCGCACCTAGCAAGGAAAGAACAATAGCTAACAAGCTAAAAACCTAAACAAAAAGTCCCACAAATACACAATAAGGACAAGGTAAGAAAAAACAAAAAAAGGATAGAAAAAGTAAAATACAACTGCATGCCCTCCACCATCTCCTGGGCCTATACGACCATAATCTGCATATGATTTACCGAGTTCTTAAGGTTTTCATTTTGCTTGTCCACCTAAATGGAATCGTCTTCTTTGTGCTTGCCCTTGTGCAAGTTCTTGATCCTGTGATCAACTTCCCCTCTCTGCAATCCTTATCCCCTTTTTCCTGATCTAACTTGTCCATCAGGATCTGTGTGTGCTGAGTATAGGCATTTAGGCTCACCAAGCATCGCTCCCCAATTTTCTTGACCGTTTCCTCCAGTTTTCCACCTTTATGTTTAGTTTGTTGATTTTACCTGTGCTATCCTCGTCCTCTGCCATGTCAATGTAGAGGCTAAATAAGTTACAACTACTCAGAATAAACATTTTTTTATGTAAATTTATTTCTTCAAGGCCATCAAACTAAAAAAATCCTTGGTTTTCTCCTCTTAAGGCTAATTAAATGAGGGTTTCATTAGCTCTGCACACTTGAGGCCTCTACTCTTCCAACCAACACCTCAAACACTTCATATTAGGTATGCTCATTCTCTCAAAACCCTCAACCATCCTTGTTAATTACATATTATATAAGTTCTAAGTTTGAACCATCACTCGGTCTAACTACAACATTATAGAATATTCTCATAGCATCAAAGTATCATCAAATCAAATGATAAGTTTAATACACACATGAAAAGTGGCCTAAAAGAGTTTGAAATCATAAATAAACAAGAAAAAACTATGGGTGGGTATTACAACCTACCCCTAGGATTAGGATTACTCTTGGAATCCTACAAACAAATAGGGATATAAATCCCTCAATGTCAAAGAATCCTACTAAGTCATTAAAGACTCAACATATGAGTCACATTGGACCCTTTCCTGCCCTATGGTTCAAAATTTGAGCATCATTCCCTGCTACAAGAGTATAAAAAGAAATTTTAGGTCCTCTATTTGTAGACCCATACACAGTGGCCATCCATACAATGATCAATGATTGTAAATACACTAGGGGATCTACCAACATACTGAGTCATAGGTTTCGAAGCTACTAGTCTCTGAACTAAGAACTATGTGGATCACTAAGGAAAATTGATAGATATGTGACCATGTTTTTTTATGGAAAATAATCATCTACTAACACCTCTCCTTGAAGAAAGTGCAGTGGGTTGCTGGAAGCTACAATTAATAAAAACCTAATGGAAACTCTAAGATAGTTGATCAGTCTGTTTGTGCATACTATGCTACTAGTTACGATAGCTTCCTAACTGCAAACCACCACTATGACCATGAAATAATTTCCTACTTTGTGGGTTTTGATTACCTTTCAAGAAGGTAGGATGGTTCCTAGAGTTCACAGCTCCCTAATACTGATTTCCCTTAAACCCTAAAAATGAAGTACCACTAGTCAGAGCAGTAGCTTGGCTGCCAAGACTTGTAGCCTAATTTCATTCAACCAATGTGGCCTTAATAATTGCATCCTTAAGGGTCTTGGATTTGAAAATTCAAAACATTCCAATAATGAGATTATTAAGTCCCCTGACAAAGTGTTGCACCAACATAGCCTCATTATTATCAAAACTGACATACTTCTTGAGGTTTAAGAATCAATGCTCATACTCCTCACCGGACATAGTCGACTAACATAGATTATGGAACAAATTTGTGCATTCTTATTGCCACTAATCCGATAGAAATTGATCCCTAAAGCTCTCAATAATTTGATCCAAAGTGACAGTATCGATGTTACACTTAATTTTTTGTTCCTCAATTAGCTACCAAGTAGATAAAAAACCTCTTAGGTGCATGATGGCACACCTAGCCCTCATATTTCTACCATATGGATGTATATCAATTGATCCCTAAAGCTCTCAAGAATTATATCTTAACTGATAGTATTCATGTTCAGGTTAAGTTTTTGTTCCTTAATTAGTCACCAGGGAGATACAAAACCACTTAGGTGCATGATGGCACACCTAACACTGGTATTACTACCATAGGGATGTATAGAAAAATATCGATCAAAATCAATCTGCCACAAACTAATATAAGACCAACACATGGCTAAAATACATCTAGCTCTACAACGAGGAGTATTTGATACATGCATACCAAGGCAATACTCACTCTATTATGTCAATAAACATAAAAGGAAAGCATGAACATAAAATGTTAGATCAAATACCTAATACATACAACATCAAATATATATTCACCTACAAGTCTAGGCATACCAACTCCACATATTGTAAATAGAGAGAGCATTCTTGTACCTTGATCCCTAGTAGTGGTGCAATTAGTAACCCCACCCAACCATATGGAACCCGCAAACCCACCTCACCGTGCTCATGGAGATAGAAACCTTGCCACAACCACAATGAACATAGCATACAAGAGACTACACACGTGCCAAACATTGTATGACTCAAGTGCGACAAAACAACACAATTGGATCTCAATGCAAGTCTCACACCACTACTTAGAGATCTCTATAGGCTACTATGGAGGGACTCTAGTGGAGTTTCATTACTTGGCTCATAATAGCCCAAGTAGCATTGAGTCTTCGATCAACTTCCTTGGGAGACCAGGCTCAGAATGTATATCTTCAATCAACTCCCTCAAGAGGCCACATAGCATGTCTTTTAGTGACTCCCAAGGGAGGCCAACCACTGACTCACCTTTGATCAACTCTCGCATGAGGCAAGGTAGGGAAAATTAATCTTTCTTATTAAGGTTTTATTACCCCATGTGTTTATTAAGTTATCACTTATTAATAACTTCTACATGTTACCAAATTGGCCACTTCTAGTCAGGATAACCATGAGAAGCCACTCCACCCGCTATCCAAACATAAACTCTCTCATTATACAACAATGACCCATAATGAAAGATAAAATGTGAAAACCAAAAAACTCCTAAAATGCTCAAAGGGACTCGATTGGCCTCAATCCATGACTATGGATCTTGAAAGATCCCATCAGGGCACACTCAATGTGCTCATGGATGGGCATAGAAACTATCACCATGCATCTCAAAAAAATCCAAAATATGGAAAGAGGCAAATATCAAGAATGTCAATATCTCAAGAAAATGCACAAACACACTCAATCAGGCACTTTGTTAGGAGTATCAATTCGTCCATGAATTAAGAAAACACAAAGTAAAACCATAGGATGATTGGAAACATGGAGGATACACTAGGAAGAATATGGCCCTTGGCTAGAAACACCTCTAACTGTAGATGAAGCTCACTCAATTCCTAAGTAGTCATGCAGTAGGGTGCCTATGAAATAGGTTCAACTCTAGGAATGAGATCAATGTAGAAATCTATATCATGTTGAGGTGGCATGCCTAGAATATCATCTAGAAACACATCTACAAACTTATGGAGGAGTGGGTGATCATCAAGAGACACCTCTTGACTCTCAAATCCATTAAGGTCACTAACAAACACTCTAAACAACAGACATACTTATATATACTCCATTTCAACTTCTTAGTAGAGATCATACGAAGTGAAATAGGTCTTTGGACCCCTACAAGATAAACACATGCACCTATTTCATCGACACACAGCACCAACTTACACTGACAATCAATACTCGCCTAGTGGGAAGCTAACCAATCCATACCCAAAATAATTCATAAGCGATAACAATTTTTATGAATTGAAAAAAGGGAATAATTTAAAGTGTAGTAATTAAAAAGTGGGCAAAAAAGTAACTTCACATACGTGGAATTTTTGCGCTAACAATTTTTGGCAACCTCATTATTTATAACAAAGAGAAGAGACTAAGACAATAACAAAAATGTGTAGAATTATCAAAATGAGTGCACAAGTAATGTGTAATCTAGCATGTCATCTCATCATGACAATAACATTTCAAATATAAAACAAATAATAAATATAGGGACACAAGTTCAATACCAAAATCAGACATATTTTTTTGTATAAACTTGCAAAACATAAATTATAAGCATATAAACCAATAGATTTCAAAAGTTAAAAGCTAAATATCATCTATTTTATTAAACAAATACTAATAATTACAAAACAAAATGTTAATGTTATTGGCATTGATGTACTTCAAATAGCTATGAAGTCCATACAAGGCTCCATTACAAATCTATCAATGAATAACCTCCAAATCCCATCCTATCATACAATCTTTTAACAAAAGAAACTTTGAACAATCTGCTAAAATTTATTGTTTTCTCAACAAGGTATTTGTGACACTACATACTTTTCCCACAAAGGCATTATCTTAGGAAATACTATGTCCAGCCATGGCTTTTCCCTGCAGTTATAGTGAATGACAACAATTGTTTGGATATTGTCAAAATTTGTTTTAGGAACTGATAGCCTAATGCTAACACATGCCAAGGTTGATCGATGAGATGAACAAGCCAGTAAATGTAATTAGGATTGGTGGCAACCACAAAATAGGATTTGAAAGAAGTAAAAAATAAAAATTCAATAAACTGTCCCTCCAAACATGAAAAATAAGGTAAATTATACTATGACTTCTCTACGTTGTAGAAGAATTATATTAGATACATCTTACTAATAGCATAATAGAAGGATGACTATTAGCAGTAATAATTTAGCATAAGAATGATTTCAAGCCTAATTATTAGTAATAAGAAGCAGTGTAAGATCTGTCTTCTCAAAGAAAATAATGTGCATCGGAAGTTAATTAAAATAAGCTATAGAAAATGTGATCGTCATTTTTTCAACCCTAGTTAGAACCAAGAAGATACGACATATAAACATGCTTGTTAGAGAAAATCAAAAGTTGATATGAAAGTATGATTCCAAACTTTCAAAACAAAATGGTGAATGTGATCATTTCAATAATGGGTAGTACCCAGAACCAAAAAGATATAGCATATAAATGTGTTTTCAAACCAAAACTGATATATCAAAATTTGATATGAATAATGAAGGTATCATTCCAAAGCTTCAAAACAAAAAGTTGAATGTGATAATTTCAACAATGGCTACTACCCATAACCAAAATGATATAGCATATAAACATGCTTCTCAGAGAAGATCCCATATATCAAAAGTTGATATGAAGTTATCATTCCAAAGCTACATAACAAAACGGTGATTGTGATACTTTCAAACCTAATTAATACCAAGAAAAAGTATTGCATCAACATGCTTTCCAACGCAGATCCCATACATCAAAATTTAATATTAACATATCATAACATATCATAAGAAAGAAAATGATGAATGCCATGTATCATCGTAACTCTTAGAATGCCCACTTCAAGGAATATTTTGAAAACAAAATTAAAAACCAATAACAAGGGTTTTGAACCAGCCACAAAAAAATAAAATTAGAAAATAATTAAAGAAAGAAAATTACCTCCTTGCTTACATTGTGAAGTATCAATATTAAAATTCCCGTAAATATTTTGATTAAAATTCAAAAATCAACAAAAATAGGGATTTTCAAGTAAATCAGTTGCAATTACGATCTAAAAAAAGAGCATTGCATGGGAAATTACATGTATTAGGTAGAAAATTTCTCACAAATTGAAGAGAGGGGAATGAACTACGACAAACAAATTGTAATCCTCATAAACATATCTGCACTTTATATCTATTTTTGCCTCTTTTAGCAATACCCATTTGGAAAACAATTTAGTAATTGCTTTACCTAAAAATCATTGTTTTCATAAACGTAGAAAGAATATAGATATAAGATATCACCATATTCGGGAATCAGTAAACAATGGTAACATAAATCTTGAGTTTTGCAAGTCTGAAGAACAACTAGCAGATATTTTCAAAAAGCTGGTTTCAAAGAATGTCTTTGAATATGTTCGGGAAGGAATTGATATTGCACACATACATGGTAGTGAATATTAAGGGGGGAGGGGGTGTTGGCTAGCATAGATCTCTAGCTAGTTTCAATTAATCTCCCCTGCCACCATACCTTACCTACTTCAAGCACTGCAATCAATTCACTCTCTTCTATCATTTTTCTATATCCTTATTCGATGTATCTAGATGGTTCTTTTAGGGATATTCTAGAAATTTCTCTACAACTGACAATGTTATTATTTTTGTAGAAATAGAATACTCTAGTTTTAAGGAAGAATGTTTTTGAGGCATAACTGGTTTTGCCTTAGAAGCTCTGTATTAAAAAAACATTAATATAAAATCTATTTTCTAAATCCTCCTATGTTCTTTTATTTGTGTTTATTTATTCTCATTTTCACTGCATTGTTTTACGTTTTGTTGCTCTCTTGCACCCTACAACTTTCTCCATTGGCCCAAATAAGTAAAAATTAATTAATTTGAGGTTTATATTTGAGACCTGGAGAGTAACGTTGATGATGTTAGCAAATCTTTCCAGTGCCATATTTGCCTTGAAGTTGTGTACAAGCCTATTGTTCAACGCAAATCATATCTAATCTTGTCATTGTCGAGACAAACATGCCCATGAAAAGTATGAGTGTGCTCAATGAGATTTATCAGTCTGTTGTAAGAAAGAAGATGATCTTGTAGCTATTGAGGTCATGGCAGGAGATAATATGTTGTGCATCAGTAATGAGGTCTTTCTTCTTTTTACAAACTTAAAAAAACTCAGTAGCGGGCGATCTTTATATAGAAATAAGGATCTTTATATAGAAGAAACTAGCAGAAAACATGCAAAACAGATCTTATAAACTACAATTAAAATTGACGGTCAAAGAGGTGCAAGGGCATACAACATGGCAACGAATCTATGGTTGACATCAGATATCTACACTTCATTTCTCTATCTTGATGTTCTCCATCAAAGCACTGGCAATCAAAGTTCTTCATAGTGCTTGTTCATCCGATACAGAACAAACCAAATTAGTAAGAAAGTTGCTGCAAGGACAAGGGAACAAACCATGAGGATTATGCCACTAACCATTAGCTTCTTACCCTACTCTTTTGAGTGCGTGGTGGGAACATCGTTGTTGAATTTTACAAAAGATATTCGTGTGTTGTCTCGAATGCTCCTTCCCAGAGGCTTTGCCTTCATCCAATAATGTTCCATGTTAGTAAGATTGGTGTAGATGGCCAGTGCAAGAGAAATTACAAAGACATATCTGCTCTCTTGCAATTTGATTTATCGGTGTCCTATGCTTGACATCCTTTCAAGGACAATCTATGTGTGAAATCACATGCATTTCTTCCCTAGTTGCACAAACTGGGTCATGTTTCTTATCCAAAATGCTGAGTACGAGAATCAGATAAGAAACATGTATCAGACGACGAAAGATACTTGTAAAAGCCATGTATTGTTTACTGAATGAAAGGAAAATTTTTGGTGATGAAATGAGACAACAAATATGCTTTAAACGTATCATAGCCTCTTGTGGCACGAGATTTGTAGACTTTACAAAAAAATATTTTCTTAAATTGTAATGAAGTGCTTTGTATTTTCCCTTCCATCATTGATTTTTTGGGGGCAATTTGTATTAGCTTTCTTTATATTGTATAATGTTTGTTTTAAATATTTGGACTTCCTTTCTATCCAACTCACCAAATTCTTTCTTTGATAGAGGCTCGTATTTAATTTCATCTTTATTGTTGAAAACAAATTCATCCTATGAAAGACATATTGATATTTAGTTTTTAATTAAAGGTCCCATGAATGGTAGTGTGGGCTAGGAAGGGTAGGTGGGATGTTGTCTTCCATGGACCCGATGAAGACAAGAACAATTTAAACTTGAAAATTTTGGGGATTTCATATTAGATTTTTTTTAGCAAGTATACAAGAAAGTCAAAGTCAGTGACATATATAATAGTATATATTTCATTCAAGAAATTAATACTAGTTGATATTTGATGTGATGTAATGAATTGGGTAGATTAAAAATGGAATTTGAGAAAAGAAAAAAAGTTTTTTACATTGATAATTTGTCATATAGATCGATCCAATTACAAAGAAATGATATTTCTATAATTATTTAAAATAAGAAATAAATATAGACTATAGACTTTTTGTTCAAAATATTTAATTCAGCATGATTTGATTAAATTTGTAACATTGTCTTTTAACATGAATGAATAAGTATCTCCTAAACTATTAATAATGTATAAAGACTTAATTTTTAAGATAAGTATCCTCCTTGAACTAATAACGTATGAAGACTTAATTTTTTAAGATACATATATCTTTTGTAGACTGAAATTTTTTACTAATAATGTACAAAGACTTAATTTTTAAGATACGTGTATCTTTTGTAGACTCAACATTTTTATTAGTATCAAGTAAATTTTTATTGTATAAGGTAACAATAATGTGCATAAAATAGATGGTAACGAGTTTCACGTGGGGGAGTGTTGAAGATTTTCTTCAACAATATAAAAACGTCAAATGTCTTTTAAAATAAAATATAATTATTTTAGTGGAAAGCTGGATGATAGAATCTTATCTTTATTCACATCAGTCCACCTCCCCCAAAATGTAGAAATAAAATACTTTATCATTTTCAAATATTAAGAGAATTGGGTGTCAATTATGCAACGGGTGCTACTTATGCGTGGCATGTTGATTGCCCTAGAAAACAACCTGACCAATCCTATGGAAGCACGTTTTCAGTGAATTGTAATCATGATCGACGCTGTGTTATATATGGACATCCCTCCCCCAGCAAACCGAAACAGGTTTCTGCTTCTCTGCGATTGCATGGTAATGGATCTCAATATGAGTGTTTCCCCAATAGGTCTTGCAGTCTTCTTGTTTACTGTGCTGCTCTCCCTCCTCTTGGGAAGGACGAGAAAAAACAAGGGGAGATTAGGTTTGCCAGGGCCATTTGCGCTGCCCATCATAGGAAATCTTCATCAGTTGGGAGATCTTCCTCACCGCAGTCTACAGCGGCTTGCCGAGAAACACGGCCCAATGATGTCGGTGAAGATGGGTTCTGTTAAACTAGTCGTTGCCTCTTCTTCTCAGACGGCCAAGCATTTTCTGAAAACCCACGACTTGAATTTTGCCAACAGGCCGTCTGTTGCCGCCGCCAAATACTTGTTTTACAATCAGAAGGACATAGTGTTTGCTCCGTACGGAGATTATTGGCGAAACATGAGAAAAATATGCATGTTGGAGCTGCTGAGTGCCCAGAGAATCGAGTCGTTGAAAGGGGTGAGGGAGGAAGAGGCGCAAGCGATGGTCAGATCGATTTGGGGGAAGAGCGAAGAGGGGAGAGTGGGAGTGGATGTGAGCCGCAGCGTCGCCTGCTACATCTCCGACTTGATGTGGCGAATATTGACAGGCAGGACAAACGCCGACCGCCTCTCTGGTGGGACTGCGTTTGAGGACCTGGTTTGGGAAGGGAATGTTTTGATGGGAGCTGTTAATATTGGCGATTTCATTCCTTGGTTGGAGTGGCTTGACTTGCAGGGGCTGAGGCGACGTATGAAGAACGTCCACCAGCGGTTGGATGCAGTTTTTGAGAAAATAATAGATGAACATGTGGAGAGCAAGGGGAGGCGCAGCGCAGAGGAGGAGCGGCAGAAAGACTTGATTGATGTGCTTGTGGATCTGGAAACAACAGATGAAGACAAGAAGGGTATCATTATGGTGAGTCAACTCTGAAACTTTCTTGTAAGTTGGGTTTTACTATTCTGAATTATACTATTTTATATAAAAGTGTATTGGGTATTTTACTTTTGATTTATTATATATATTTATAGATGTGACTAATGTCTTTCTCTGGATATAGGATATGTTTCTGGGTGGAATAGAGTCATCGGCAATTGCATTGGAATGGGCAATGAGCGAGCTATTGAGAAATCCAAATGTAATGAAGAAATCGCAAGAGGAAATTGATTTTATAGTAAAAAATGATGAGAAAATAACAACTTTTCATATTGTAAACATGGAATACTTGCATTGTATAGTGAAAGAGACATTAAGATTATATCCTATAGGCGCCTTGCTCATCCCTCACGAATCTACAGAAGCTTGTGTTGTGGAAGGACCTCATCATGACTACTTCATACCAGCAAAAACAAGGATTATCGTTAATGCTTGGGCGATAGGAAGAGATCCAAGAGTGTGGAAAGATCCATTGGAATTTAGGCCTGAGAGGTTTATGGGTAAAAATTTTGATATCATTAGAGATCTAGAGTTGAGCATGATTCCTTTTGGATCAGGAAGGAGAAGTTGTCCTGGTGCTTTGATGGCCATTGCTAATATTGAGATTGCATTAGTACACCTTGTCCATTGCTTTGATTGGAGATGTGAAGGAGAGTTAGACATGAAAGAATCCTTTGGATCTACCATTCCTAGAAAAGAACACCTCTTTGCTATTCCTTCTTGGAGGTTAGGGGCAAGTGCACCATGTTGCCTCAAAACCTGATTACAGTCAAAATTGCTCACTACTTATAAATTGAATTGTAATATAGCTGTTAATTATAAATAAATATTATTGTCATTATAAGACACATACAATATGCATATTTAGTGCAATATGTTGATTTACTTAATATGTTATAACTCAAGTAAAATAAGTTCCTATATAATCAAAATAGTCACTCATTGATAATTTTTTTATTCAATCAAGTTACACTCAATCAATAAACTCGTTCAATAATCGTATTTTCATTTCTTTGCCCCATTGCTCATTGCACTAATCTGACACCCTTGCCCTTCAAGACAAAAAAAACATCACATTTTATGAAGAGAGCATACGATATGGGTTTCTATAATTGACCATCAAGGATAATGGTATCTGACTTGAACATTATCTTCTATTTTTGTGCTCTTAGAATAATGAAGATTTTTTTCATGCCCATGACAAGAGTTGAGTCTTTGGGAATCTACATCTTTTGGGATAATTTGCTCCTTTCTCTCCTAAGTTCTAATTTCTCTTGCATTTTCTTCATAAATTGAACTTAGTGAATCTTTGATGCTCCTCTCCTATTTCCTTATTTCACATTCTCTCCATCTGACATCATTTTTTGATGTTCTAGTTTCTTTCTTTTCATCAAACTTATTTTCTCTATAGAATCATAATTCTATAGACAAAAAATTGATAAAAATGATTTGTATTAATTTTTTTTTTTTATAAAATAAAATAATTACTGAAAAATTATTAAATAATCTATAATTTGTAGTTGACATTTTTTTACCATGGTGATAAAGGCTTACTAATGAATTTTGGAAATACTAAAAGTGATTGTGATTTAAATGTCAAGTGGACACCACTTGCATATGGAGATTCCCTCAAGTCAAACTTCCTTATCATTATGTAGAACATTATCGTTAGTGGGCAACATTGATTTCCGCTGTCCCTGGGAAAGTGACAGCAGTTGTTTCACATACATCTTCCCTCCCCAGCTGGACGCCAATTAATCTATGGATGTGTTTTTCAATCTAGGTCTACCAGACTGATTGCTTGATACCATCAATGAGAAGTTTGGATTGACTCATCCGGTTTCATATCTTTTTCATTGCATGGAAATTACAAGTCAATGCACTTGAAATGCTTTCTAAAGGCAGTGCTAATAGGCTGGATGTTAAATGGATTTGATTAGAAATTTTTAAGCAAATGGAATTATTGAGATTAGCCGATCTAAACATGTATGAAGGGGATTTCCTGCAGGGTATGTGTGTAATGGTCTCCTTGATAAGGTAATGATGCGGTTAAAGAAAAGATTTCTCTGAACTGTAAATATTGAATTTCAGATGCCTAGCATTGTAATAAGGATCGATATGCTATTAGACTTCATTTAAAGCATGCACAATATTTCCTTTTCAAATACTTATAGGGCCCGTTTGGGTACTGGAATACTATAATCTGGATATGGTCAATTCAGGAAGGTGCTGCATATTCAGGAAGATACTTATCCTCAAAATGAAATCCAGAATATTTTCTTACCGGTTTGGTTCACTCGGAAGATGAATGAGAAGATGCATAAGGAATTTTAATTCTTTATTTTTTAATTTCTCTGAATATGGTGTGTATACATGTGTGTATATATACATACATACATGTGTGTGTGTATACACATGTATATATACACACATGTATATATGTGTATATACACATGTATACACATATACACACATATACACGTGTGTGTATACACACATATACACACATTTGTGTACATCTACACACATACACACGTGTTTATACACACATACATGTGTGTGTATACACACATACAAGTGTGTATCCATGTATACACATATACACACATGTGTATATATATATATACACATACACGTGTGTATATACATATACACACATTTATGTATATATACACACATACATATGTGTATATATACACACATATACTCACCAAACATATACACATACAAGTGTGTATCCATGTATACACATATACACACGTGTACACACATTTCTGTATATATATATACACATATACACACATGTGTATATACACACACCATACATGTGTATATATACACACATACATGTATGTATATATACACACATGTATATATATACATCCTTATAGCAATATAATATACATCTTTATAGTCACGGATCTCACGAAATATTAAATTTGGTTTTGTAAAAATTGGAATTCCCATTCCACTTATTTTGAAATTCCAATTCCACCTATTTAGGTGGAAGATGATATTCCCATTTTGGGGGCAAAATGAAAATTTCAGAATTCCAATTCCATTTTTTTCCATGGACCCAAACATGAAATTTGACATTATCCAGAATTAGATAATGCCAATTCCTGTCATATTCCAGAAAACAAACAGAATGCAAATACGTATATCATGCATATCTCTGAATGCATCTACAAAAACAGCAATGTAGTTAACATTAATTGAACAGAGCAATTTAATAAAACATTAATATGCACAACTTTGAATGTATAGAAACAGCGTGTCACCAATAAAGGAGCAATGTATTTCATCACTGAGATTGTCATAAATTGTATATTTGTCTTTTACTGTAGATGCATTTCAGAATCATGCTAAGAGAAGAAAACAATTCGTAAGTGAAATCCTTCTCCAAGTCCTTGACAGTATAAAGATGACTCGCATATTTGATAAATCATGGCTCAGTGTTTTTTTTGTATTGATTGACTCCCCTCTCCACGCGTCCATCATCTCCTGTTTATCCCTCTTTCTCTACCCCTCTATTCTCAATGATTTGTTCCTTACGAAAAGTTTGGTAAAAAGCTTCAGGGAAAGTAGAATTGTTTACAAAAGATTACCTAAAAAGGCTTTCCCCTCTTGTAATTCGCCCCCGAGTAGTTCGTGGGTGTATTTAAGGATAGACTAGTGAGAAATGGCTAAGGTCGAGATTATTTTGACATTACTTTTTAATTTCCCTCCATTTACAATTAATGCCCACAATTAAGGCCCGGGCCAGGGCTGAGGTTGGGGTCAGGGGAGACGTTTATCTAGTCATCATAAAGTTACATCTTATCAAGGAGGGATTTGGTTGTTTTTAACTCTCCTTCGTAAGATTTAAGCTTTTGATAGCTGGATAGAAGTTGGCGGCTAGAGTAGTGGGAGGGACCTTCTTACAAAATTTCAGTGGGTATTTCTGAAATTTTAAGGATTATTTTAAAATACATGGTCTCATTTATTTCACAGTGTTGTTTGATTTTAAAAGCTTAAGTTCTGAGATTTATGAAAGTTAGTAGTCTCATAAATTTTGTTAAGCATATTCAGTTCACCTCACTAAAAAATTATTAAAAAGAGGAAAAATCAATTGATATAAATTGAAAAACATTAGATAAGTGGCAAGTGGTAGGAAATAAAAAAAAGGCCTACGCTGGTGGGGCAATTTCTAATGCCCCACCTTTTCGACCCGCTCAAATCTACAACCGTCAAAAGTAGGGGCTGCTATTTTTATGGAAAATTAATCCTATAGCAATTTTTATTTGACTTCATAAGACCTCACACTCTTTAAAAATAGATCTTAAAGACCCCCTCATGGAATTCCACTCTAGACAATTATATTTAGCCTTCATTTGATTTGAAACTTCCTAGCAATTATTGAATTGAAAATTCTTAAAGTAGATTCTCTAATTTTATTCTTCAAATGTAAGAAAAATATGCAATAACTTAGAAATGAATTAGTAATTCTTTTTGAAAATACCATTTATTCTATTTTATATTAAAATAAATATTAGGGTTATGATACTTTATTAAAGTTTACTTATTATAGTACGTCAAAATCTCTTTTGATTTGGTACTTTGACATGCACTACAAAATAGCAATAACAATTTTACAAGAATCTAAAAATTCAAAATTGGAAAAAATAAAGCATCTAAGAATTAGAGAAAACATGCAACACAAAGCATACTATGAAACATGTGTATGTAAAGATAGATGTTCACATCTTGCATTTTAGTGGAGGTTTGAGGATTTTCTATCATCTCTAGTAAACTTGTAACATTTTGATGTTTTTTATTGAGTCGATAGGGAGAGGGCCCTGATCCCATAAAACAACAACATAGAAGATCACATTATAGCACAAGAACCCCTACTTTAGGCCATTACAAACAAAAGCACCCACAAACATATACTACCAAAAATCAATCAAAACACTATAGAAAATTTAAAATCCACATTTGACCTTATCCTAGCATGCTAGTATTAAAAATATTATTAGTATAGTCTTTAAACATCATAAGGTATCTACAAGAGTAATTGTAATCAAAATATGATTACACCTAGTAGAGTACATTGCCTTAAGATTCACATAAACCAAACAACTGCATCTACGCAGAAGACTAACTATACTAAACCTACTAACAATGTCCATCATAATAAACAAAAGCACAACAACCCTAAGAATTACTATCCTTTCTTTCATTAAACTTATAAATATTCTCCTAGTTCTTTGAGAGACACTGCAGCTCACCCTTGTAGTCCTCTACATCCTCATCCTAAGCTTCCTCCTTGTCATGATCATCAGTCTTCATTTTCTTCTCACTCTTCCTCATTTTTCTCTTTCTGGTAACAACACCAAAGACTACATTCTTCATGAAACCATCTAAAACCCTACACAAAGAGGAGATAACAGTACTAAACGAATCCTTGGTAATGGTAGATGAAGTATTACAGTCCTCAAGATTAGCGACTATATTCTAGAGATCATTGATTTGATCACGAATTATGGAGGGAATATCTTTTTCAGTGCCAAAGTCAGGCAAAGGAGGGTTTGTTTCCACAAACTATTCACCAGTGAGAATAGGGGAATTACAAGCCATATTCACAGCTTCCTCCAAATCATTTAGATTAACTATTATATCAATAGATTTTTATTTTTCCTCTTCCCTTGACTCATCTTCTCCCCTTTCATCATTTGTATCCTCAGAATTGTCTGTGGACTCACCTTCATCGGGTTCATATTCAAAATCCATTTTAGCACCACTTCCTCCATAGATTTTTTTCCTTTCATTTCTTTATTCATTAGATGAGCCAACCTCCTTTCCCCGGAACTCATATCCTACTTCATCTACTCATGATATTCAATTTCCTCTATGCCATCTTCTGTTAGTAATAACTGAGAGGGGGGGGGGGGTGAATTAGTGGCCTCAAAAATTTATCCTTCAAACATTAACCAACAATCAAATAAACCTCAGATTATTAAGTCCCTACAAGATGCATGCCATGAAATAATTATAATGAATAACTGTCTCTCAATTTTCCTTGTCTGTCCTTATTCTCCTTGATTACCGATAAGCAGTATAACTATTTACCAAAAATTAGTAAATAAGCAGAGTATACCAATCAACCCAGTGTTAACTATGTCAGATACAAAACAATAAAGAAATGAATCATACACACATAACACATGAATTTTTAACATGATAACCCTGTTAAGGGAAAAATCACTGGGCCCGGTACCCCAAATTTTCACTCTTCTGAAGTGAGCCCTATTAGGAGCCAACCCTATTAAAGGTTACAAACACACTGTTAACTACGACCTTGTTAGAGGATTTTATACATAGAGGTTGTCACTTAGTATCGAGCATCTATTGCTACCATCCTTGAATCAGCCTCCTTCTTAGACTGTCAATAGGTATCGGGAAAATGCAATGCTACTTTCATGAGTCAACCTTTTTGGCACTCCTTGGGATGTAGCTCAATATATAGAAGATTGTTAATTCCTGCTTTGTTAAGACACTTGATGCTTCAATGGTTAAACTGAAACACTATGACCTGTTTCTAATGAAACTTTGAATTGCAGATTTTTAGATCTATTTAAGTACATTACCTCTCTGATCAATGTATCAATTCTATTCTTTGTGCTCCACACTTTCTTCTCTTTGATGTTGTGCTTCACTGTTCGTCAGTTTCTGCAAAATTCTTTAGCTCTCCTTCAGCTAGATTGATCAGGACTATATGAAGTTCTTCTTCATTAGTTTCTCTTCAGCATCCTATTTTCATTCACTCCCCTTAATCCCTTTTTCATGAATGTGTTATGGAAATGAATTAAGCTTGTCTCTTATATAGACATGATATTCACTATTTTTTGATTCTTGATTCTTGGCGTGAAAAACAATCCAGCCAATTTGATTTAAAGCATAACTCCTGATTTATCTCGTAGTTATCTTCTTTCCAACTATACAAATCTTCTTTAAATCAATTACTTAACTATGGTCAAATAAAAAAAAGAAAACAACCAGTTAAGTCTATCTTTTAGCTCTTGCCAGCTAGATATTTTTTCATTTTCTGAACTCTCTGTTTCATCGGTCAATTCTTTAATTAGTTGTCAGTGACAACTGATAGTTTCATTGGCATGACTCCAATTAGCTTTGGTATCTCCATCTGTCGGGCATCATTGTATTTTTACTCGTCGGGCAACTCTATTTTTAGCTCGTCGGGCATCCTGTGGTTTTGCTTCGTCGGGCAACACTATCTTCTGATCGTCAGGTATCACTGTGACTGTTTTGCTTTGCCTTTATCGATGGTGTGCACTCTGTTGGTGTTATCTGTCACTTAGTGAATACTTGAGTTTTATGGATTACTGAAAGCATAACCTTTTTTTCTATTGATTCTCTGAAGTCTTTGGCATTATGTACATGACCGTACAAATGACATCAAGTTGACAGATCAATGACAATACAAACCATTAACTAATTTAATGCTTTGCATTATCTTCAACTTAACATTATAAAAAATTCAATCAGTTACATGTCATCAATCTTTCTCTTTGGCATTGATGGCAACATTCTATATTATCACACTATACTATTTCTAATACAATATGAAATACAACTGTTGAGATTTATCAAACTACCAATCCTTTTTTTTGATAACCGATAAATGTCTGAACTCCGGTAAGCTTTGTTTAAGCTTAGATTTTATTCTTGTAGCTCTTTGCTTTCTGATGTGTTGAGTCCTCTTATTGTGTCAATTTTTCTCTTTTGATTGTTCTCTCTCTTTTGTGATGTCTTTTTCTCTTTTCAACAACTCTTCCTTTGTGTAAGCTTTTATACAACTTTCTCTCCCTTTGGATATAATCTCTCCCTGTTGGAGTAATCTCATAATGGATAATCTTTCTCCCTTTTTCAGAAGAATGTGATAATATGGATAATCTCTCTCCCTTTGACAACAATGCTAAACAAATATTTTACAAATATCTGACATTCATGTCAAGCAATCATTTTTCTCATATCCATAAAATATTCCTTGAATTTCCCTTATCCATCAGCAATATAACAATATGTTTTGGTGCTCAGTTCTGGTATATACCTGTCTGTATATAGATGTATCTTTGAAATTCATCTTTTTTCTTGCATCAACATGAATGATATTTTGATAATATGTAGGCTGATACAGCCTTTAGTCATATTATTGACTGGTAGACAAGGGTTTGACCCCTAGTCTCTTTCTCAAGTACTCAAATGTATCCTTGGGCAGTGGCTTGGTGAAGATATCAGCTAGTTGTTCTTTTGATTGCACATACTCAATTATCACCTCCTTTTCTTGAACTTTTTCTCTTAAATAATGATACTTGATGGCAATGTGTTTAGTCTTGGAATGCATGACTAGATTCTTGGAAATGTTTATTTCACTGGTGTTATCACAATAAATAATTACTAGTTCTAAGATCTTCATATTGATACCTTCTAGTAACTATTTGATCCATGTAATATTTGAGCAATTTGCAGCAGTAACAACATATTCTGCTTCTGTAGTAGACTGAGAGATGCATCCTTGCTTCTTGCTAGTCCATGTGACAAGTATGTCACCCATAAAGAATGCTCCTCCAATTGTGCTCTTCTGGTCATCAAGATTTCCAGCCCAATCAGCATCGGTAAACACCTTAAGTTCAAATTTGCCTTCTCTTCTATACCATAAGCCAAATTTCTCAGTGTTCTTCATATATCTTAGAATTCTTTTCACAATAGTCATATGTGATTCCCTAGGGTTAGCAGAAAATCTAGCAACAATTCCTACTACATGTGCAATATCTGGTCTAGTGTGTACAACACACATGAGTTTTCCAATCATTGATCTATACAAAGTTTGATTTACCTTTGTTGTCTTGTCCTCCTTTGTTAACTTACATCAAGTATCCATTGGTGTTCCAACTAGTTTGGAATCTTCCATCTTGAATATTTTCAGGACCTCTTTGATGTATTTGGACTATGTAATGAAAATAAATTCACTTTGTTGAATGATCTGTAGACCAAGAAAGAACTTGATCTCTCCAAACATAGACATCTCAAACTCTTTTCTCATCTCATTAGCAAATGATTTGCATAGAATATCATTACCTCCAAATATGATGTCATCAACAAATATTTCAGCAATCAAAGTGTTAGCATCAGTATCTTCCTTCAAATAAAGATTACTATTTTCACTAGTCCTTACAAATCCAATACTTATTAGATAGGAATGAATTCATTCACACCAGGCTCTTGGAGCTTGTTTCAATCCATACAAGGCTTTGTGAAGTCTACATACCATGTTTCTCTTATCTGGATTGACAAACCCTTCTGATTGCTCAATGTATACCTCTTCTTCAAGTATTCCATTTAAGAATGTTGACTTGACATCCATTTGATATACTTTGAATCCCTTGAATGCAACATAAGGAAGTAGTAATCTTACTCCTTCTATCCTAGAAATGGGTTCAAAGGTCTCTCCATAGTCTATACCTTCTTCTTGTCCATACCTCTTGCATACTAGTCTTGCTTTGTTTCTCGTGACTTCTTCATTCTCGTTCAGCTTATTCTTGAATATCCATTTTGTACCAATGACATTCTTTTCATCTGGTCTTGGCACAAGTGACCATGTCTTGTTCTTCTTAATCTGTTCAATCTCATCATTCATAGAACTTATCCATTCTTCATTATCAAGTGCAACATTGACAGATTTTGGCTCAAACTCACAAAGTAAACAATTTGAGTTTAAAGACTTACTTCTTGTTCTTGTACCAGCTTTCTTATCTCCTATGATATGGATCTTTGGATGGTTCCTTCTTACATATCTTGAAAGTATAGGTACAACTCTTTGTGTATCAACTTGATCATTATTTTGATCTTCATTCTGTTCTTCATCACCTTGCACATTATTTTGATTATTATCCTGACTGTCGGTAACAACAGTCTGACCGTCGGTTGCAACATTCTGTTGTTCTATAATTAAGCATTGTTGCTTGGGTAGAGTTTTGAGTTCTTCATAGTATACAAACTTGTTGTATTCCTTTGGTTCTTTTGTGCTTTCCATCTCATTCTTTTCTACAAATTCATCTATCTTTACGTTTGCACTTTCAATAATTTTTTTAGAAGCCTTGATGAGACATTTATAAGCTTTTCTCTTGGTGGAATACCCTAGAAAAATACCTTCATCACTCTTGGCATCAAGATTTCCATTTCTATCATCCTTTAAGACATAACATTGACTACCAAAGATTTTGAAGTAACTTACATTGGGTGTTTTACCATACCATAGCTCATAAGTTGTCTTCTTTGTATCCTTCTTTAATTGTACTCTATTAAGTGTGTAGATAGCAGTACTGACGGCTTCCCTCTAGAAGATTTGGGTGATGCCTTTCTCTATCATCAATGTTCTATCACAATCAACTATTGATCTATTCCTTCTCTCAGCAATCACATTTTGCTGTGGTGGTCTTGGTGCAGAAACCTGTCTTTTTATACCATGTTCATTACATAAATTAGTGTATTCATCTGATATAAATTCTCCTCCTCTATCTAATCTCAACCATTTTAGTTCCTTACCACTTTGTTTCTCTACCATAGCCTTATACCATATCAACATCTTGAATGCTTCAGATTTATCTTTAAGAAACATGACTATCATCATTCTAGAGTAATCATCAACAAAGAAAATAAAATATCTATCTCCATAATAACTCTTTGTCCTCATTGGTCCACATTAATCAATATGGACTAATTCTACAATGTCATCAGATGTATGGGTTTTACTTTTGAAACTAGACTTAGTCATTTTACCTTTTTGACAATTCTTGAACATGATGTTGTCTAGCTTTGTCATCGTCAGTAAGCCTCTTACATTTCTCCTTCTGCTTATTTCCATCACGCTGTCAAAATTCACATGGCACAATATTTTGTGCCACAACCATATGTCTTTATTTCTAGTCATTAAGAAAGTGGTGTTAGTATCATTCAGATAGAATAAGTTATCTATAGTCTGTTCACCAGTACCAATCAGTTTTCCTCATTCACTGAAGATCTTTCCCTTCTTATTCTCAAATGATACTTTGTGTCCTAAATTATTTAGCTGAGAAACACTCAACAAATTATAATTCAATCCTTTTACACAATAAGTATTTTCACATTTAATCAGGTTATCCAGATGTCATTCTTGCTAACCCTAGATATGAGTGCAGTTTCTACATACCTTTCATCTTTATCTGAATCATCCTTCATAGCTACAAATACCATCTCGATGTCTTCATCAGGTTTGGTGTCATTATCTTCATCTTTGCAAGAAACTAGGTAGCTAGCCTTCTTGCCTTTGTCCTTGTAGTCTTGGGTATCTCTTTTTTTCTGATTATCCGTAACCTCTGTAATCTTTGTTATCACCTCTGTCAGATTTCTTCTAAAAAGATCTATCATTACTTCTGTCATCTTTTCTTCTGTTAGGATATCTTGGAGCAAAGTGTCCAATCTCATTACAATTAAAACATACAAGTGGTAATTTGCCTTTGTATTTACCTTTGCCTCTCTGCATTCTTCTTTCCATAAGTGCTTCTATTTCATCTAGATCTTCTTCTTCACTTTCACTTTCACTATCTCTTCTAGATGTGTGTCTATGACTTGATTTTATTATTCTCGTAGAAGACTTAAATGTAGATTCTTAGTTTGGTAAGACACTATTATCAAAGTTATTCATCTCAAATGAAATCAGTCTACTAATTAAACTATCAAAAGTAACTGTATTGTTTTCTACTACTCTTATTTCTTGAATGGAAGAAACTCTAATAGCATATACAAGTAGTAAGGTTCTTAAGATTTTACTTGCCACTGTCTCCTCTTCAAGTGTACCTCCAACTCCTCGTATAACATTGACTACTTCTTTTATTCTTGTGTTGTACTATGTGATGTTTTCTCCTTCTTTCAATCCGAGATCATCAAATTTTCCTCTAAGGATTTCAGCCTTGGCTCTTAGAACATTTGTATCACCTCCATGCACAAGCTTCAGTTTGTCCCACATCTTCTTTGTAGTTTTGCAATCCTTTACATCTTCAAATTCAGCATCAAAGAGTGAGGAAGAAAGCTCTATAACCATGTATTTGTGTTCATACTTCTCTCTCAATTGATCTACTATCAATACTCATGTAGGCAACACATATTCAGTATCTAGGAATTAAGTAACATCATTACCAATACTTGATAAGTGGGGCCTTATCTTTCTTTTCCATGAAGCAAAGTTGTCTTTGTTCAACTTGGGCACATCTCATCTGTTCATCGTGTGATCGTGACTTAGGTCTTGAAACCTTCATTTCTAAGCACACAAGCTCTGATACCAATTGTTAGTAATAACTGAGATAGGGGGGGTGAATCAGTGGCCTCAAAAATTTATCCTTCAAAAATTAACCACCAATCAAATAAACCTTAGATTATTAAGTCCCTACAAGATGCAGGCCATGAAATACTTATAATGAATAACTTTCTATCAGTTTTCCTTGTCTGTCCTTATTCTCCTTGATTACCGATAAGTAGTATAACTATTTACCGAAACTCAGTATATACTGATCAACCCAGTGTTAACTATGTCAGATACAAAACATTAAAGAAATTAATCATACACACATAACACATGAATTTTTAATGCCGAAACCCTGTTAATGGAAAAACCATTGGGACTGGTACCCAAAATTTTAACTCTTTTGAAGTGAGCCCTGTTAGGAGCCAACCCTGTTAAAGGTTACAAACACATCGTTAAGTGTGACCTTGTTAGAGGATTTTATACATAGAGGTTGTCCCTTAGTATTAGGCATCTATTGCTACCATCCTTTAATCAACCTCCTTACACTGTCAATAGGTATCGGGAAAATCCAATGCTACTTTCACGAGTCAACCTTTTTGGCATTCCTTGGGATGTACCTCAATATATAGAAGACTATTAAGTCCTACTTTGTTAAGATACTTGATGCTTCAATGGTTAAACTAAAACACTATGACCTGTTTCTAATGCAACTTTGAATTGTAGATTTTTAGATCTATTTAAGTACATTACCTCTCTGATCAATGTATCAATTCAATTCTTTGTGCTCCACACTTTCTACTCTGTGATGCTGTGCTTCACTGTTCGTTGGTGTTTGTAGAATTCTTTAGCTCTACTTCAGCTTGATTGATCAGGACTATATGAAGTTCTTGTTGATCAGTTTCTCTTTAGCATCCTCTTTTTATTCACTCCCCTTAATCCCTTTTCTGTGAATGTGTTATGAAAATGAATTAAGCTTGTCTCTTACATAGACATGATATTCACTGTTTCTTGATTCTTGATTCTTGGTGTGAAAAATAATCCAACCAATTTGATTTAAATCATAACTCATGATTTATCTCGTAGTTATCTTCTTGCCAACTGTACAAATCTTCTTTAAATCAATTACTTAAATCTAGTCGAATAAAACAAAGAAAACAACCAGTTAAGTCTATCTTTTAGCTCTTGCCAACTAGATATTTTGTCATTTTCTGAACTCTCTGTTCTGTCAGTCAATTCTTTAATTATGTCAGTGAGAACTGATAGTTCTGTTAGCATGACTCTAGTTAGCTTCAGGATCTCTGTCTATTAGGCATCATTTTATTTTTACTTGCCGGGAAACTCTATTTTTAGCTTGTCGAGCATCCTGTGGTTTTGCTTCATTGGGCAACACTATCTTTTGTTCATCAGGTATCACTGTGACTGTTCTGTTTTGCCTTTACTGATGGTGTGCACTTTGTCAGTGTTATCTATCACTTAGTGAATACTTGACTTTTATGCATTGCTGGAAGCATAACCTTTGTTCTATTGAATCTCTGAAGTCTTTGGCATTATGTACATGACCGTATAGATGATATCAATTTGACATCAATGAAAATACAAACCATTAACTGATTTAATGCTTTACATTATCTTTAATTTAACATTATCAAAAATTCAATCAGTTACATGTCATCATCTTCTTCTTTATCAACGTCATTCAGAGGGCTCATTTTCTTAGCACCTTTACTAGTTTTCCTCACTTCCTAGGGCTTGGCTTGTGAGAAGGGGCTTTTCTTTGAAAAGGAGTGGTATCAAGCAAAGAAGTTGTTAGTGTATTTATTTAATCCATTTATACTTCAAATTATTAAGTCTACCTAGTCATCCATGGATAATTTACACTTGTTCATAAAGTTGTCAACATTTAGGACATGATTAGAGAGCTGTCAATTCAATTTTGACACCTTGTCCTAGTTTAGTCAGATGCAACTCTTCACCACTCATTGAGTGTTGGGTTTGAATTTTCATTTGATCCAATCTCACTTCCTACATGTAATTTTCTTCTCTAATCAATTGATGGTTTATTTTTCTCTCATTAAGGTTATTGTGCTTCATTTTTATCTGTTTTAGATCTTGGAACTCTACATTGTATCAGAGTAGTTTGAGATATTTTGAAGCCTTTTTTCAACAACAATTATCTCTTGGATGGTTCTGATGCCAACCCCATCATAGTTGGGGCACTCAATCAACTAGGGCCATCATCATGCGAGGCATCTTCTTGCACCCATGGGAATCCTCCTCTCTATATGTGTGACTCTTGTGTGGATCGACTGACCTGTGACAACCTAGTAGTCAATGAACCCATGTGGGATGTGTATCTCTGTGCACCTCACCTACATCATTCACATATCTAGGTTTTAAATTGGGTTGTGCAGATGTCCTTGTCATGTCTTGTGTGCCCACGTGCAGTTTTGTCTTAGACCTCTATGCATGTGACTTCATCTTGGGCCTCGTGCACATGGGTCCAAGGTTTGAAAAAGTCAAAAAGGACAAGGGAAGATAGAAGATAAAATTGACAACTTCAAAAAGGATAACTCATTTGAACAAAGTAAATCAACTATTAAGAGATTTAAATGTGCCTTTTGTAACAAAACTGGTCATGAAGAACATCAATGCATGAAAAAAAAAAATTGTGCACCTCACTTCTCTACTCAAAAGGAATAATATTGAGGTAAGTGATTCTTTCAAAGCATCTTCTTCAAATCAGAAAATTACTAAGGATAAAGAAAACTTTAAAGGAAGAGTCTTATTTGCTAAAGCAAAAAAAGATTATGGGGCTACACACCATATGGGTTCTCAACTTTATGTGGAATCTTCAGTTCATGATTCAAGTCTTGATATTCTAGATGATTCAGCATACGATAGTCATATTTAGATAGTTTTTATGGAAGGGCCACAAGCTCTTTTTGGAGTACAATTTGTATCAACAAAATCATCATCCTTTGGGGGGCTTATAAGCTTCTTCTTTTCTTATCTCTTTTTAGAGGATAGTTTTTTCCCATTGGATTTTCTATCTTTCTCCTTTTATGAGAGATTTCATTATACATGAGCAACTCACTAGGCTAGTAGCTGGGACCCATTTTTTATCTTGTCCTCCTAAGTTATTCTTAAGGGGGGTAATAGTGTATTTATATAATTTATTTACACTTAGGCTTATTAGTTCTTCTTGGTCATCCATGCATACTTGAAACTTGTTCATCAAGTTATGAACATTTAGGAGGATATTAGAGAGGTGTTGATTCTATTTTGACACCTCATCCTAGTTTAGTGTGAGGCAGCTCACCACCACTCATTGAGTATTGGGTTTGACTTTTGATTCGACCCAATCACTCTTCCTATATGTAATTTTATTCTCCTTTTCTTCTTTAATCAATTGATGGTAAATTTGTCTCTCATTAAGGTTATTGTGCTTCATTTTTATTTCTTTCAGATCTTGGAATTCTATAGTATCTTCAAGAGGAATTTTGGGAACAATAGATTTAGGATTCTTTCCCTTTTTCTTACTACCTAGTTAGGGTTTTCAGGGAAGGGGTTTCTCTTAATGAGCTCAAATTTAATAGAGCTTCATGAGGATTCAACATTTTGGGTTGGATCATGTTGAGGGTAAGAATGAAAGCAACTTCAAAAGGGAGATTTGTCAAACTTGTGTTGATATAGATCAGACATTAAGCCTTGATGCAAAGGATGCAAGGCTCCTTTCGCAATGTTGTTTCTTAAGGATGAAAAGAGAGCTCGAAGGGAGCATTAATGCTATTTCCATGCCTAATGTGGTTTAAAACAGGGAAGTGATAACTGTGAAAAGAAGTGTAATGACCCTCTTTGGTAAAGTATTTCATGGCATAAGAATACGCTAAAGTGTAAGGGGGGTGAAGAGAAAACATGTCATACCCATTTTCATTATTATCCACCATAAGGTCTTTACCTTTCTTGAAGAACCTTTTCATGTAAATTTTATATTCCCCACAACTATACTTTTTGATTCTTTCACCATCACACTTCATCCCCGTAGCATCTGCAATAAGCTCTAGAGTGACACAAAACAAAATACTCACAATGGAAACATCCTCCTAATTCCATGAGTTACATAATTTCATGGAGAGGGTGTTGTTGTATCCACCCATAGCTGTAAAGTAAGGCATCAACTTTGCATTGGTAAAGACTTCCCATAATTCACTATTCTTCATGAGTTCTTTATAGTCTTTGGGCTCAAAATGTTTGAGAGGCGCACCTATCACTTTCACCTTGGAAAGATTCAAATGTAGATCGCAAGTAGTCCTTTGAAAAGGCCCACGATTACTAGTATAAATATAAAACAAGAAACCCTTTTTATGTCACTTTGCATAAAAAAGTATATGTTTTTGCTTTCTCCTTTTCTTTCTATTTTTATGCTAGTGTATTTCAAGAATACATATGTTACAAAGTTTTCTTTTTGAAGAAAGCTAAGGGATAAATGATGAACTCAATATGGATTGGTGTCCAAAGAGCTCACAAGTCTATGATTGAAGATTATACCCTTTTGAGCATCAAATGATAACTTGATGGAGATATATGAATGCAACTTGGCATGGATTATTCTCCAATAATTTGAGATTCCATGATTTAGAAGGTTAGGGAGATGTTAGTTCAATAATTTAACTCAAAGCTAAACCCTTATAAATCTTATGTGACAACATGACGAAGATTCACTTTGTTATTTTGGACTTTGGGTTTCTGGTCCCTAAAAAAACTAGTTAACCTCTAATAAAAAAATGACAAAGATTCACTTAATTTAGGATATTTGAATATCACTAAATTTTTTCCTCAAGAATGTGTGTTTATTTTGTGTAATGAACAAGGTTTATTTATGTTATTTTAGTCTTAAGTGGGGTCCATTAGCAAGATGAAATTTGAAGTTTCAAGAGTGCATTTGAAATAAGGATGTAATAAGTGGGAGGATGTTAGTGTAAGTTGGAATGTTAGAATATTAAATTATTTTTTTATATAGGGTAATTGCACCAAGATGGTGAACAAAAAGGGGGATATAAGAGATCACTTTGTTTTCTAAAATTAGGTAAACCTGAAGTTCAAAGAGAAATTTGACAGTCATGCACTAAAAATTAGAAGATGTGTAAAGAATAAGAATTGTAGTACTCTGAATATAGTTTCTAAACTGCTAAAGTTTTTTTAAAAAATGGATAATATTAAGAGTGTCAAAACTGCTGCGCATGAAAAACATTTCCTAATTTTTTCATAAAAACATAACATAGTTGTTTTCGTGCACTTCAAAAAAGGTATAGTTTGATTACTATTTTCGAAAACCCATTTGTAGGATGATAGGTAAGAGTGAGATATATAAGTTGTGTTTTTATTTTTGTATTTTTCTGTTGATAATTTTTTTTAATGATTTTTTAAAGTGATTGCATCCTAAAAATCAGGTACATGTTCGTGCACTAGGCATAACTTGCATCAAAATAATTGAAAATGCAATTTTTTTTAAAAGTGTATAGAATGAAGTGTACAACAATAATATGTAATTCTTTTGAATTTGGTCAAGTAGAACAAAATTTATTATAAAAATGGTAGACATATGTCTCTGAGGACTATCAAGACACTAGTAAATAAAATTAGTTTATTATGCTAATGTTGTCCAAAAATAGAAAAAATGTGATTAGGAAGCTGAGAAGATGTGTTGGATTATGGTGGTAATTTTAGAGATACACACTTGATCATTTAAAACCCGGTGATGAAAAAGTTGACAAATCATCTTGGAAGATAAAAAATGTGTAAAGGGACAAAAATGGAGGGAAAAAGAGCTTGCAAGCCCCTCTCTCTCTCTCTCTCTCTCTCTCTCTCACACACACACACACACACACACACACACACACAGAGAAGTTTAAAAAAAATATTCTTATGATTGGTATAGAGGAGAAAGATAGGATTATGCTAGTCAAATGTAATAAACTTTACACTTGAATGAAAGTTAGCGGTCTTGGTATGAGGAACATAAGACCTTTTAATAGAGCCCTCATTGGAAAAGTGGGATTGTTTCTAATAGAGAAAAAGGCACCGCGTCAATCTCATCAGGGCCAAATACATACAAAATCAACCTTTCAAATCCTTCCTCTATTATCCTATCTCTTCTTTTAGCTCCCCTATTTGGGGAAGCATTCTCAAAATTAAGAAGATTGTAAGGAAAGGGAACAAAAAGATAATTAGAGATGGTAATAATACTAGCTTCTAGTTAGATATATGGATTCATGATAAAATTCTAGCAAAACATAATCAGTTCAACCAGATTAGAAGGAGTGTGGTTAGTTAAAATGATGGTTTTGTGAGCAACTACATCGAGTGGCAAGGTGGTAAAGCTCTATGTAAAAACTTCACAGAGAAATTAAAAGGAAGTGAAAGTCTACCTCCACATATCACTAAAAGTATGCAGGATCGATTAAACTCTATAATGCCTCTCTTATCTGACTATTCCCTCTTTTCCTAGATGAACAAACATAACTGGATCTAGAAATATAACTCTTCTAGATCCTTTTTAGTGAGATTTTACAAAGCCATGAAAGATGAGAAAGAGAACAACCAGATGAGGAAACATATTTGGATCCCTAACCTCCGCCCTAAGGTTAATTATTTTTGGTGGATCATTTCCTACGGTAAAGTTCAGATGATTGATAATCTTAATATAAGAGGCTTATCTATGGTGAATAGATGTGTTCTCCTTTAGTTTGAATATGAAATTATTGACCATCTATTTCTACAATGTCCCTATGTTAAGGAGGTGTAGGACCTAGTATTTTCCTTCATCAATGTTGGGTGGGTAATGCTTGATTCTATGAGGGATTTTATTGATAAGTGATGTTAATTTCCCTTAAAACACACTATGATATCATAAACCTTTGGGCCCAAATCCCTCCTTTTATCACATGGAACATATAGAAAAAATGATATAATTGAATATTTAGCGATCAATCAAGAAATAACACTGTCCTCTTCCAAGTCATTAAATAACAACTTAAGGAAAATATTAATGTTGTCATTTCCATTCTCCAAAAAATGAGGATTAAACAGAGTTGTGGAATATAATAGAACCTCCTAAATATTAATTGAACCAGTATAATGAGGAGAAAAATTAATAGATGGATCCCCCAAGAGGCTAGATGGGTCAAATGTAATGTTGATAGTTGTGCCAAAGGAAACACTAGGAATTCTATAGCGGGTCAAGTTATTAGAGATTAGAAAGGTACTTTTATTGAAAGCTTCTGCAAAAACCTTAGGATTGTATCCAATAATAGGGTTGAAGCTATTTTTTCTTGGAAAGGCATAAAATTATGTCCACTTTTAGGTATTATGAAGTTAGCCACACTTCAAGGGAAGGAAATAGTACTACCAACTTCATGACTAAACTTGGCCTCAATTATCAAGACTAGTGCTATACTAAATATAAGCAATGCCTCAAGAGGATTAAATAAATACTTACAAATGAGAGAGAGAAGGGAATGTACAACTTTTAATATAATGGGGTTTCTTTTTAGAATTAATAGTTGGTTGATGTTTTCTTTGGTGTGGATCTCTCGAGAAAGTATGATGAATACCAATTAGCTGAATTACAAGTCTACCTATATCATGAGACCTATAGACAATTATAATTTTAATAGAATGAGGGATTATACTAAGAGTGAGATTAAGATTTTCACTAAAGTTAGCAAGAAGGACCTCTTACCGAGTGTCATGTGAGAAAGGGAAACATTTAAAATTATAAAGAAAAATGTGCACAAAGTTGAAGTGTCACTTAGCCAAATCCAATTAGAGTTTCATCACATGGAGACCCAGATTAGCTAGCGTCCAAGTAAGAATTATTTCTCATTTAGCTCATCATTTCAAAATAATTATAGCTCTATTAATGACCAAGCAATTGGCAAAAACATTAATGACAATTTTTTAAGCTATCCTTTATGGGAAATGTCATTTTAATAGCCGAAAAAATTACTTCAATATATTTTATAGCATTAAAAGATAGCAAATAATTATGAAGGGTGATAATATCAATCCAATTTTCTATTTTCAAAGGCATAGGTTAATTTTCTTCACGAAGCTTCGTAACTTGAGTAGTAAAAGACAGGAAAGGGGTTCTTTTATTATTATTATTATTCTGGAATTGGCAAGAGTGGGCATGTTAAACCCTCAGAACCAAATGGTTGCAGAGAGTTGATGCAGAACAATGAATTAAGGGGAATTTTTAAAAGAGTTAAGCTTTCATTTTATTTAAAACCTATGAGGGGTTATAATACAACCTTTTATATGAAGTTCTACAACTCATGCATCCAAGGGAATGTCACTATTGGTAGCATCAAGTTCTATGTGACTGCGAAATTGATCACTAAGGCTAAGACATAAAATTGTGAATGTAAAAATTTCAATAAGAGAAGCTTTGGGCACTAGAGGTTGTATATGAAGACATTTTTAAAGAAAGGGGAAACTCTTATTGTGGTCGCCAATTAGAATGAGTATGAAAGATTCTCCTTACACCCCCCTCCCCTTATGCTTTGGTATTTTTAATGCTATGAAGTATTTTACCTTGAGTTGGTATAGCACCTTTCATGGATACCACTTTCATATCCTCACCCACATTAGGCATGACCAAAAAATAAATGTCCCATTTTTATTTTTTTTCTCATTTTTGAGTAGAAGCATTTCTAAAAGAGCGTCACGTCTACTACACCAGGGTCTAATATGTTCCCTAAATACCAGCGTGACTTTGATAAATCCCCTTTTCACACTTGTCTCCTTTACTATCCTTAACATGAGCAAAATCAAAATGAAGAACCGGCTAAAATATCGGTAAAAATGAGCTTATAAAAAGTAATCCACTACGAGAAAACCCCAACCCTACTTGAAAAAAGAAAGGAAAAACCCCTACGTATACTACTATTGATATCCCTTTTGAGGCTACTCTAAAGAAGGGTAAAAAACCTTACTCTAATTCTACAGATATCCCTCTTGAGGCTTCTCTATTTGACACTACTCCTTTGAAAACAAAATCCTCCACTAGCAAATCGATCCCTTGGAAAGTTAGAATAATAGGAAAAAAGGTCAAGAAAATGATCCCTTTAATCAATGTGGAAAAGGAGGAAGAGGATGACAAGGAAGTTAAAAATGTGCAAGAGCTTAAATATGATGTTAGTTTTGATGAAAAGAGGTCTTCCCCTTTGCTTAGTAAGGAAATTAAGGACAAATAAATAATGAAATAGGTGGTGTCAAAGACTAATTTTGAATATGATCCAGAAGAAGAGGAAGATTCTATAGAGAACACATAGGATGGGGATTATGAAGAAGAGGAAGAGGAGTTAGGGGATGATGAAAAAGAAAAATCATTTGAGATAACATGGTGAATTTAAATGAATTGGAGGAAATAATGAACACGGTTTGCAATTCCCCTATTTCTATTCATAATAACTTTATGGAGAATAACCCTCCCTCCCCAGACCTAGGAATTGAGAATAAAAATCCTTCTAATATCTAGGATCAAGATGAAATCCTACATAAGAGACTCACTTCTCTTGAGGATTCTACTACCTCAATGATTTTTACTAAGGAGCACTTCGGTACTCCTATATCTTCTTTGTGTGGGGTTATTAATGGCCTCATGAAAAAGGCTATTTTTGACTTCTCATGGGTAAAAGAAGGATTGGGAAAATAGTGAATAAAAGGAAGGAGGAACACTAGAGTGAGGAGGAAATCTGGGATAAAGACAATGAAGAATGGGAGAGTAAGCTAAAATATCTCTCAAACGACTTGGAGAAGATTTCCAAATTCAATGATAGGAAAGATAGTAATCCTTAATGCTACTTTTTGGTAAATTAATTATGATATTATTAGGGAGTTTCTTTTGGTTTAGTTCACTACAACATAGTTGGTGTTATATGGACAATTTGTATCTAAATAGAAGATACTTTGATGGTTTTGATCATATTATGAAGAAAATTTACTATTTTAGATACATTATGATGATAGGTTACTATTCAAATATTGTGGCTAGTAGCAGTCGTAGGATGAATTCAGTGGTTAATATTATCTATGTTTTTGATTGATTTTTGTAGGCTAGTTTTTTTTGTTTATTTGGGTTGTAATTTCCCTAAGCATGGTTTTCAGTGATGTTTCTTTCTTGTTGTTGTTGTAATGGGATCAAGGCGCTCTCCCTCCTAACTCAATAAAATACAATCATGATCAATCATAATGTGTTTCTCTATAATGAAGGGATGTAGTAACATATTTAAAGAAACATAAAGCATTATGTGAAACTTCAAGGCAACAATTTTATATTTGAGATTTGACATTTTCAATTATAGAATCTCTATTAAATTATTGTTTTAGTCTATATCATTATAAGGATAAGATCTCTTTTTTATCAATCTCATTTTTAGTGGAGGTGGGAACACCAACACATGGTTTGAATTAGGAAATCCCTTATAGAATACAACCCTTATTTTTTATTTTCATTTGTCTAGGTTCAAATCGGATAATAGAATACTACAAGAGCATAGAGTAGACTATGATAGACATTTCCAAATTTTATATAGGGTAAAAACCCTTGACTATAGCATCTAGAAATCATGTTTGACACCTTTTGGGTGAATTGTGGAAAGAAAAGCCTACAAGACCTCTTCACTATGAATATGCACCTTTCTATTTCAACATACACCCTTGGACTAGGGTGGATAACACACTTTTGAAATATTTTTAGTCTCATATTGTTGTCAAAGGTTCATGATTGTGTCTCCTTCCTTGATCTAATATACTATGTTTGATTTTGTTCTATAACCCACTATTATTGTTGAAAGTTATCATTATTGTACCATTAAATTTAGAACTTAAATACACACATTCTAATTTCAATTCCATTACTTTTAAAAAGGTAATAATTAATCAAAGTTCCAAAATCACCTATTAGGGTTGTATTTGAATTGTATTTATTGTTGCCCAATCATTTGTGTGGACAATTGAGATCTTATCATGTATATATAGGCTAGGATGCCAACTCTACCTTTTCAATTATTTATATGATTCCTATATGTTGAATCAATAAACTAAATATCTTTTGGAATCTCCTAAGAAACACTAAATGCCAAAAAAGTAATAAACTTATTTTCTTCATTTTAAAAGCCAAGTGCACTTTGCTTGTTAAAATCAATTTCTTTTTTGACACTTGTGTGCATAACGACAATAGTTTTTAAGTGTAATGGTATTTGAAATAAAGTTTTAATTTTCTCTACTAAATTAGAATATATACATTACCTTTTCCTATGATTGACACTCTATTACAATTTCTCAAAATAATGTTTGATTTCATTGATATATATATATATTGGAAAATATTTATAAATTGTTATTTATTTGATTATTATATCTTCATTAATAAACCAAAAATTATTTTGGACTCACATAAGCAAGATTAAATGCCCAAAATATAGTATCCCCTTATTTTAAAGGCTTGAACCTTACTTGTTGAAATAAACATTTTTCATTACACTTATGTGGATAATAACAATAATTTTAAGTGTAATGGCATTTGAAATGATATTTTCCCCCCCTATGTCTGTAGACTATTCACATTACCTTTTCTATGATTGAGACTCTATTACCATTAGCCAAAATATGTATGATTTTACTAATTTATCTAGGGTTTTAGAGTTTTATAAATTGTAATTTATGTGATTATAATAACTTGAATCAAATAACTAAATATCATTTGGACTCACTTGGGAAATATGACATGCTGAAAGCATAGTATGCTTAGTTTTTTTTTCTTTTGATAGTCTTGAATTTTACTTGTTAAAATCAATGTCGTTCTGTATAGTGTTGTGCAAAATCACAATAAATTTTAGCATAATGATATTTGATGTAAAAAATTTCACCCTATAATTAGAATATTCATCTTACCTTGACATATGATGACAACTCTATTACCATTTCCCAAACTAATGTTTTGTTTTATTGGTTCATCTAGAATAGAAAATATTTTACAAATTCTTATTTGTGTGATTACTATATATTGAATCAATAAACAAAAAATATTTTGGACTCTCCTAAGTGGCATTACATGCCTAATACATTGCGCCCTTATTCTATTTTTTTTCAAGGGTTTTCTCTTTGCTTGCTAAAATTACACTTAAGTGCATAATACAATCTTTTTTAGTGTAATGACACTTCAAATAAGTTTTTTCTCTCCCTACTTTGAATATTAACATTATTTTTGCATATGCTTGACACTCTATTACCATTGCCAAAAATAATATTTGATTTTACTAGTTTATCTAGATTGGAAAACATTTATAAATTTGTATTTAAGTGAGAGATAAACCTTGAAGCAATAAACTAAATATATTTTTGAATCTCCTAAGCATCATTACATCTCAAAATCTAATAGTACATTTTGTTTTTCTTTTTAAAGGCTTGCACTTTGCTTGTTAAAATCAATGTATATCTTTATATTTTTAGCATAATGACAATAACTTTCTAGTAGAACAACATTTGAAATAATTATTCTCTCTACCTACTTTATTAGACTTTTCACATTACCATTTCCTATAATTGACACTTCATTACCATTGTCTAAAGTATTTTTAAATTTCACTCATTTAGCTACATTGAAATTTCATTATAAATTGATTATTAAACAAAATATCTCTTAGACTCTCCTAAAAATATTACATTCCAAAACCATAGTACCCTTATTTTATTTTCCTTTTCAAAGTTATGAATGTCTTTCTCTACACTTGTATGCATAGTGACAATAGTTTTGTGTAATGACATATATCCAATTTTAAAGTACCATTGAGATGAGTCTAATTTTTAATTCAATTTTAACTAATGATAGTTGCGCTTAAATTAATTCAACTAGTTCTTCCACCTATTGATGGACATCTACATTATGCTTATGAAATCAGATCTCCTTGTGCATCAATCATGAAAATACCAACTTAAAAGTAGGTTCTAAAGTAACGTAGAAGAATGGCTTAACCTATGCTCATTTTTTACTTTATCCATTCCTTGAGGTGCCTTGAAAAACTATTATATTCATGAACTACTACTAAAGATGTGTCATAAGTTTTCCTTGAATATAAATTCCTATACATATTTGTCTATATCCACGTTATATATAGTCACTATAGATTAGCTCACTGCACAGCTTAGAGGATGTCGCTCCAATCCATGCTGCTTCTTGAATGAGTAAGAATTTCTCCCATTAAATATACCTATAAGTGCCCAAAAAAATATGGCTTACTTGGCTTCTTACAGCCATTCAAAATCAATTGAAAACAGAAAATATTCCAGTCAATTTAGCTGCTTATTTCTGCTCTTCAATCCAAAAATCTCACCACAAAACAAATTTCACCGTCAATTTAAAGAAAATGATTCGATCATCGTTACTGGAATAAATTAATTATGCCACCACTATCTGCAGATTTTGACCTACCAAACATGTCTTCATCGCCCACACCACGTCACCTACTCTTCTAAAAGCTGCAGCTTACTCTGATCTACAGTGGAAGTAGAATTTATTATTGTATGTCTCCCTCTCCGATTTTCCATAGCTTTCCAAAGGCGGGGGTTAGTAGCAAAGGTTCACAAATGAATGCAAATCAAGTATATGATGAGTACTAAACGAAAAAAAGAAACATGAGCAATAAAATGTACAAGAAAGAGAAAGAAAGACAAATAAATGCAAACCCCATGATGCTTGAAGATTCTATTGTTTCTCTCTACTCCTTCTGAAACGTTGTTCTTGACGCTCAGTATTGGCGAGGTAGAGTCTATGACTTGAGAAGCATCGAGAATTCGAGAATTTGATAATCAAAATGTGTGTGTGTGATCGCAAGATGGCTTGAATGCTAGAACCAAACTGACGGAGTAATGGCACATGAGAGCTTGAAATCCTCGATCCTTCAAATAGTTATGAAGGGTTTATTATATAGGAATTGGTGATGAAATGAAAGGTTGAGATCAATCCCAGAGATGGGGAGATGAACGGTTGTGATCAAAAGGAATAGGAGAGGTCCTCAGTAAACTCCACCTCTTCATTTGGTAAAGAGGAGATAGGGTCTGGTTAACTGAAGAGCTATTTATGAGTTACCTTTTTGAACTGAAGAGGTGGGTGAAGTTACCCATGTGGACT
>MU225489.1:1712105-1730498 GCA_018584345.1 Thuja plicata | reverse complement strand
GAAGATCTTATCATATTCATTTTATTTAATATAAGCGAGTGGTAGAGTCTCCCGCACATTGAGGAAACTGGTCAGAGCCATGCCTAAATGAAAAGTTACTCCAGCAAATTTCTTTTCATTTTTTAAATCGTTGAATGCCAACGAACACATATTAGATTTAGTTCTAGTTTGTTGGAGTTTTAGTTTGAAAAGATAATTTTATTATATAAAAAAGTTCTCTATATTAACACCAGACAATAAAGAAATATATAAAAGATACGAAAGATAGAGAAATAAGAATGTATTAAGAATTGAGAATTTCGATTGAAGATGAATGCCGCTAAACTCGAGATCTATTTTTAATGAGAGAGATGAGAAGGGTTGACTTGATATCATCAAGCGATCCTCATCTTTTATGTGGTTCTCTATATATATAATTTTATTGAAAGAAGTTTTCATTAATTAAATTTTTTCATAGTATTACATAATACATAGAGTGTTGAGCTGATTTAGTATGAAGGCAACATACGACAATAGAACTGTTGCACAATAATAAATAGATAGTGCTTGTTAGGAAAGCTACTTGCAGAACCGCTTTCCAAATGTCAACTTATAGGAGAAATAATATAAAGTTCAAGCTACTGAGATGCATAGGATAGCAAAGAATAAAGAAAACACAATAATGCACAAAAGATAAATGCATGAGACTAGATTTAACGTGGGAAACCCTTTCAGATAAAAACCCACCACACAAGAACCCAACCAACTCTTTGTATTACAGTAATCAATATTACATACAATGAACAACGGATTCTTGCACAAGCTCACAGGCTCAGATTTCCATTACAATCAACCTCACACTTCACCCATCCACCCCTTCATTCCTAATGAATCCCATAGATATTTATACACTCTGCGATTTGTTATAGAATTTGGTAGAACAACTGCCGCTCCATGAAACGGTTACTAGCAGCCTTGGCACTCCTCCAGTTGATGGTCCCTTCACCATCAGATCACTCCCTTCACCTTGGACACTCCCTTCGACACTTTTACCTCTAGGTGACTACCTCTGGGTGATTACCTCTAGGTGACCTTTTACCTCCGGGTGACCTTTTACCTCCAAGACCTTTTACCTCTAGGTTTTTCCACACTCCATCTCTACGGCATCACTCCATCGTACCTCCAGCCTTCACCGTACGGGAGTCTCCTTTCCGTACAGGAACTCCTCTTCCCTTCAAGCCATACGTGACTCCTCTTTTCCATTCTCTTCACCGTATGGTGACTTTCTACCGTACAGTGAAAGACCGTACTTCATTATCCCAAAAATCTCCCACTTGATGAAGTACGGAGTTACTCAACATGGCTAACATGAAAGAAGAATCCACACCTTTACCAAGGACCCCATTGAGCCTACAAGATGTCAACTTCTTCAGTCACTGAAGATAAACATCTCCAAATAGTACTTCAGCAATTGTAAAAAAATCCTTCTGCCACATCAAGGTTTCACCTTCCACCATCTGCAATACTGATGAAGACCATTTGCTACGTCACTGCCAACAACTCCCACTGAACTATGCTGACGAGATACACATGACACGTACGTCACTGACAACAACTCCTACCCTATTGTAGTGTCAAGTTGCACATGGCATCATGACCACCATCTTCCACATGAAGATTGAATTATTCCAACCAGTCATCATCAGATGACCGATTAGCCAAAGAAACACCACTGGCATCTTTACTGCCACTATCAGAAGACTCAAAATCAAAAGAACTCTCCACTTTTTTCTTTTTCTTCTTCTCTTTGCAATCCTTTTGGATATGACCAGTCTGCCTGCAATTCCAGCACTTTGCTTTGCCTTTCTTCTTGCTGTGGTCCTTCGATTGGTCTTGAACAACAAGAGCCTCCTTAGCCACCTCAAAAGATCTCGTCCACATCTCCTCCGATAGAAGTGCAGAAACTACTTCATCCATTTTAAACTGAGCAGTCATACTTCCAATGGCCATCACAAGATGGTCCCATGAATCAGGCAAAGAACTCAACAACAACATGCAACACTCCTCTTCACTTATGGACACACCAACAGATGTCAGTCGTGCAATCACCATATTGAACTTGTTTAAATGACTAGCCATAGCAGTTTCTTCATCCATCTTCAAAGAGTACAATTTGTTTCTCAGGAAAAGCTTGTTTACCAAGGATTTTCCCTGATAAATATCTCCCAATTTCTTCAACAAAGAATGTGCAGTTTTCTCCTCATAGACATTTAACATAACACTATCTACTAGTGTCAATCGTATCATTCCTCTTGCCTTTCGATCTTGCAGATCCCAATCTTCCTGCTTCATGCCTGAAGGCTTGTTCCCAGACACAACAGTCCATAGATCTCGGTCTACCAACATATCTTCAACTTTAAGTTTCCACAACTCAAAGTTTGTGCCATTAAAATTTTCAATTTCTATTCTCCCTAATGTACCCGCCATCTTGATTGCAAGAACAACACTTCAATAACTCCCACTGGAACCAAATTGCCACCAACAACCAACCCTACCCAAACAACCAACCCTATCCAACAAAATAATGGTAATGGGTTTGGCTGTGATACCACTTGTTAGGAAAGCTACTTGCGGAACCGCTTTCCAAATGTCAACTTACATGAGAAATAATATAAAGTTCAAACTACTGAGATGCATAGGATAGAAAAGAACAAAGAAAATAGAATAATGCAAAAAAGATAAATGCATGAGACCAGATTTAATGTGGGAAACCCTTTTAGATAAAAACCCACCACACAAGAACCCAACCAACTCTTTGTATTACAGTAATCAATATTACATACAATGAACAACGAATTCTTGCACAAGCTCATAGGCTCAGATTGCCATTACAATCAACCTCACACTTCACCCATCTAGCTCTTCATTCCTAACGAATCCCATAGATATTTATACACTTTGTGATTTGTTATAGAATTTGGTAGAACAATTAAGGCTCCATGAAATGGTTACTAGCAGCCTTGGAACTCCTCCAGTCGATGGTCCCTTCACCATCAGATCACTCCCTTCACCTTGGACATTCCCTTTGGCACTTTTACGTCTGGGTGACTACCTCCGGGTGATTACCTCTGGGTGGCCTTTTACCTCCGAGACCTTTTACCTCTGGGTGACCTTTTACCTCTGGGACCTTTTACCTCCAGGACCTTTTACCTCCAGGCTTTGCCACACTTAAGCCATACAACATCACTCCATCATACCTCTAGCCTTCACCATACGGGAGTCTCCTTTCCGTATGGGAACTCCTCTTCCCTTCAAGCCGTATGTGACTCCTCTTTTCCATTCTCTTCACCGTATGGTGAATTTCTACCATACGGTGAAAGATCGTACTTCATTATCCCAATAGTTCTCACCATCAGACACAATGGTGGACCAGTAGATCCATCATTACTTCAAAATTGGATACAAGATCAACTATGCTCAAGGAAAACAAAAATTGACCAGCTTCATAGACCAACATTTTAGAAACAACACTACAAATTTGAATACAAGACAACTATGTTGAGGGGTAGCAAGCAAGTATACAACCCTAACTGGATAGTGTAAATTGATAGTTTGATTCAATTCATGAGACAATATAATTCACGATCATACATGATTTATACCATTCACTAATGAGGCTTGTAGAGTATGATTTGCACCAAATTGCATTCCCGGAGACAAAACCTTTTCCTTGATTTTGGAGAGCAAATGTCTAGTCTGCAACTTGGTAGCATCATTGTTAGTGCCCTGTACTATTGAAGATATTATAAAACTCATTTGGATTAGTAGATTGGAGAAAATGATTTGGATTTCAATCTCACATCGAGAAAAGGAATGAGCCATCACAACGAGACACATAAACTTCCAAATGCACTTGATAATAGTAAGATGACACGAATTCGATATCATGTTATGAGAAGCAGAAAGACCATGAAGAGAAGCCTTCTAGGACCAAGGGAAGTGAAAGAGGGTAGGTATGGATGCAAACAACACAATCCATAATAATTTAGTATGGGGACAAAACCAGAAACACGTTTGAAGGATTCAGTTCTACCACAAAATGGACAAGAAGAAGGTGGTAGACAAAGGAGCTTGTTGTGGCCTAATCACACATCGCCCATCTGAGAAGGGACCCTTTATCTTTTATGTGCTTGCCCCCTTCTTCTTCTTCTTCCTCTTCTTTATTTCTTTCTTTCTTTCTTTCTTTTTCTATTTTTTTTCATTTCTTAGCTCTTAGGTTCGGTCTCATGTTGTTCCTTGTGTTTCATTTTGGCATGATGGGTTTTGACCAAGTTCTCGATTTGAGATAATTTCATACCTTTCTAGATCCCAATTTTGAGGTGTTTCTCATTGTCTTAGGTAAAGCGATTTAGAAAGGTACCCAACACCAATGAAGGAACATAATAATCAATCTTGAAAAATGTTATTGGAAGTAGAATAAAACATCAAATTTACCTAAAGAGAGAAGGAGGTTCCCTAGATTTGTATCAAAGGACCATCTATTGGATAGAGAATAAGTCAAAAGGAATCTCATGAGATGGTAAAGGAAATAATCGATAAATAAATGAATCTCCATGTGTTTCTATCCATGCTCAGAATGTTTGACTCAAGAATGCATGAAATAAGTTTTCAGAGCACTTTATTGGTTTTCTTCGTACGCACTCATGGTGCAACTTTAAAAAAATAAAAGAACATATCCTTGGTCGAGTGTGAGGTAGGAAACAAGAGATCAATTTACAACACCGAGAGGAATTCTTGAGCTCTCTAAGCATAGGGCCATGCTGGAATGAATGAACCATGAGAAGAAAGGGAATCATGACTGTAGGACGCCTCTCTATCGTGAAATCATGAAATGCTCCCTAGCACAATTTAGTTGTAATTAAGGAAAGAGAAAAATGAAGTTCTTCTAACCTCGATGAATAAAATACTGTCAGTAGTAATGAACATGATCAGAAAGTTAATAAAGATCTAGGAGAAAACAACATAAATTGTAGCAAACGATATTTCAATGTAGCTCTTGGAGAATTTCCTGAGTGTGTGTGCGCACCTTGGAAGTCTAACAAATGATGTCAAAGAACCTCTACAATTAATGAAAACAAAATGGTCTACCTGGGATCCAAAATCACAGCCAGTGTGAAACCATGATGTTCATGAAATAATAATAGAAGAAGACTCACCCACCCACAAACACCAAATACTTTAGTGCGCATTTTATTTGAGACAACTACAGAGTTTGCACTTTAAATGGTGAGAATACCATGCATGGGACTCCCACATATTCAAGCACAAGAGCCTCATAATGACTAGAAGAAATGGATTCGTGGGTGAATGAGGAGGTATCTGAGCATGCAAGAAGGGGAAATCCATTTTAGAAACAAGAGTCTGTTGTAAGAAAAAGGAAAGAAAATGCCTAGACACTCTTATGTAAGAAAGCCTTTCATGTGAATCCTGATCCCGTGAATGGTGGGGCGCAATTCAACACAACTAAAGGAAAGTCAAACTAGTGAAAGAATCCACTAGTGCTCCCAATCCCCGCCCGTGCAAAATGATGGAGCACAGAATCCACTTGGTTGTGGAATCCCGGCAAAGCAAAAAAATTCCCTACCACTCCAAAATGCCGCTTGTGAATGCTGGAGCGCATTTCAACAGAGCTGGGGAATGGTCAATGCAATTAAAAAATTCATGATGGAGGTGAAAATTCTTTCAAGACCATTGTTTGGCGAAGTTTCGCCCAAATCAGGGAATTTTCTAAAGTGAAAGAATCCAGTACAACCAACATATTACACTTGATCGTGAATTCCACAAAGTCATGGAAACGTGGAAGAAGTTTCAAAGAAAATAATTCATGAGGATTCCCCAATTTCACTCAATGTAATGGAGAAATTATTTCAAAAAGAAATCCATGACGTGCATGACTGTGAATAGACACAAAAAATTCCAAAATCTCAAAACCACCGACAAATCGGAAAATTTTGAAAAGTCTGGAATCATGCAATTTCCTCAAAATAGGAAAATGGCGAATCTCAAAAAAATTCAAAATCTTGGAAATTTTATCACAAAAGTGAGAAAATCCAAAATTTAGAAAATTTTGAGAAAAATTGAAAATTTCGAAAAGTTAAAAAAATTGAAATCTTGGAAATTTTATCAAAAAAGTTAAAAATCCAAAGTTTTGGAAAATTTCAGAATATGGCAAAACTTGAAAGCTTGGATAAGATTGGAAAATTTCTCGAAATCTTGAACTCACGAAAAAATCCAAAAATGAGAATTTTGGAAAACATAGATAAAAATTGAAAAATCCAAAATTTTGGAAGTTTTGGAAAATGTCAAAAATTTAAAAAAGCTTCAGAAAAATCCAAATAAATTTTAAAAAGGTAAAAATTTCCAAAATCTTGAGAAAACTCAAAATTTTGAGAAATGATAAAAGTGGTTTTTTGGATTTAAAAGCAATATTTATTAAATATTGAAATCTTATTTAATATTTAATTAATAAACTTTCAAAAAACAAAAAAAGGAATAAAAATGAGGAATTTAAGATTAATAAAATATTAATTTTTGCTATATTTAATTAATAGTTTTAAAAAGCGATATGATAATAAAAAAAATTGGAAGATAAAAGGGAGAATAAATCGCCTTTTCTTTAAATTTTGGTGAAAAATTAAATATTGAGATTTATTTTTCAATATTTAAAATCAGAAAATCAAAAGGTTGGATAAAGTCGGGAAAACTTCCTCATGAAGTAAAAGTGCTTGAATAGGCAATTTGTTTAAAAAATGGAGAAAAGTAGAGACAAGTGGCATTTATGTGAAAGAATCTTCGCCTAAGTTGGCAGTTTCCTAAATTTAGCTCCTGGTTTTTAAAGCAACCTTTCATGGTTTTAGTCTATATATGAAGACTATCTCTCATTTTGTCATCACACAAAGTTTGAGAAAACATGTTGATGAGAGTTTTTGAGGAATCAAGAGGATTCAAGACAAGCTTTTCTCGAAAGTTGAGCAAGATTCTTGAGGAGAGACAAAATTTCCAAGCAAGAGGAAATTTACTATTTTTGAAAGAAGTGAAGAATTTCTAAATTAAAGTTTCAAAGGAAATTTTGAGTAAGTTGGTGGAAAAACACAATTTTGTGGAGGAGAGAGAAATTTGACTTCTAGTGGAAAACATAGATTTTTTGTCAGCTTTTCCCTTTTTCAGGGATTGGACTGCTTTTAGTCATTTTCCTGCATCATTCTTATGTTTGTTGTAGTTTTTTTTTTTTGTTTTGCAGGAATTACAGAGCCTAGAGGAATGAGCATGTCAAGGAAGCAATTGATAAAGAATGAACAAAGGAGTTTTTTCCCAGAATCCAAGATTGTTTCAAAGTGTGCATAGATTGGAGACACTAGCCTTGGAAGCCTAGACATGATAGAGTTGGATAGAAGGATGTTTGGATATAAAGATCATCAACTGACCAATTTGGCCACCCAACTGGTGAACAGTGGAATTGTAGCTACAGTTGGCTTTGCTCTGACTTTTCAGAATTCTGAGCTAATCATGGAATATGCCAGTCAGTTCAATTCAAGAGATAGAATGATTAAAATTCTGACGAAAACATCATTGTAGACCTTTCTGCACCCGCAATCGCTGAGGCATTTGGAATCCCTTCTTCCAGCAAGTTGGTGTTGAAGAAGGAGCAGGCCCATAAATTTTTTACTACAGGAATTCAATACTGTGAAAATGTCATAAATGACAAGTGGTTGAGAAAGAATAGATCCCATCATTCAAAATTGCCAAAGGAGTCAGTTTGGTTAGATTTCCATGGGGAATACAGTGACTTAGTCATGGTGCTAAGCAGGATTTTTGGTCTACCACAATCCTATATGTTTGAGTCCTCGATGTGGTACTTTGTCAAACAAGTAGTTGAAGAGCATAATCATATGGACTAGACCGGAATGATCAGTGACAACCTAGCTGAGAAACTAATGGATTTGGAGCAATCACACAATTTTTATATGAGCTCTTACGTCATATGCATACTAGAACAGAATACAAGGTATGATGGATTAGGATGCAAGAGAGCAATCAGAAGTGGCACCTCACATTTGAAAGTGCATGAGTGCTACCCTCAGCTACATTTGTAGTCTATAGATGATTATTCCCAAGTGAAATATGCCTTTGCAATGCGAATGGTGAGGACTCTGCATGAAATATTGCACATTAGGTTGTCTAAAGTAGCCATGAAGCTAGTGGAGGAATACAGATCCTGGTTCATTTAGTTTCCCACTTTCTCCTAAATCAGAGTGCAGGGATTTTTTGCACAACCATAAAATCTTCCAAGATATCCTATTGACATGATGGATCTATTGAAACTTACTCAGCAAATGACAGTGTACGACAAGATTCAAAAGGAAAGAAGTTGGGATTCCATTTCCCAATTTTCATAGGAGAACATAAAGCTGAAATGTGCATGTATCTAAAGGTAGCTAAGAGATCTCAAGATGAGTTACACTTCTTCGATCTTCCATTCTGCTTAGGAAGACCAGATTTTTATCCCTATAAGAAATTCAAGTCGATGGTAGTAGCAAGGTATCAACACAGGACACACCTTGAAGATTTTTGGGCTAGTGTTGAAGAAAAGAATGAGATAAGGAAGAGGATGTACTCTAGGTTACCTTTGAGCACAATTAGATACTGCCAACTCTTTCACGTGCCTAATCAAATGGAGGAAGATTCAAATGTGCTTTAAAAAATGGTATAATCTAGAAAAGGAAAGGTTTATTCATCCATATGACTCACAAAGAAAATAGATTTCAAATCTTGCTACTCTATCACAACTAGTCCTGGACTTCACGAAATGGTGAGTTGAATGAAAATTTATTAGGGCATCAACCACTGCAGGATGAAAGACCAAAGCAAACTTCAGGAGAAAGGTTGAAGAAGGAGAAATTTTTTCAAGGAGTGCAGAGTACAGAAAAGAAAAGAGTATTTCTCAGGAAACACACACAAAGAGGATGTTGGATCTCCATATTGAAGAACCACAATAGAAGTGACTAAGAGTCGAGGAGATGCCATCCTAACCTAAACGGACTCCAAGTGTGGAGGAGATAGCCACTATTTCCAAACAAGAAGTAGAAGCAAGTAGAGGGAGAGTTGAGCAAGGAGAGAAAAATATGATGAGGTCAATTCATGATAGATTCAACATCAATGCCAATGAGGGGTTTGCACCAACAAGAAGTAGGGAACAAGATGTTACCATCGATGAAAGTCTTGGTGTGTTTTTTAGAAGGATAATAGAAGAAGAGATTCCCATGGTCAAAGAGTAGACTCTGGCTATATAGACACCAGCCCTGGGGGTGATGGAAGAAATTCCCGGAGCTGAAGAAATCAACACAAGAGCAGTACAGGGACAGAAGAAGATAATAGTTTAGAAAGATCAAGGTGTTGTCATTCTAGAATGGGTGAAGTAGAGGCTCCAAAGAGATTGACCCAATGGTCGAGATAAAGGAAATCATGAACAAGGTCAGCCAATCACATGGGAAAGGAAAAGCTAAGAGGTTTGCAAAGATTCTCAGAGGAGGGTCCAGATCCAGAACCCTTCAACTTGCAACACCGACCATGGACAAGACAAATGATGAAAATCACTCTAGATAAGTACAACATGGACAAGTTTGACTTAGGTCACGCCTCCTGAGAGCAGGCATTGGAGGAACTTGATGATTCTACACAGGCGGTCAAAAGAAAGATGAGGAAATTAGAGGAGAAATACTAGAGGAAGAAGGGAGAAATCAGAGCCTTACGTGACTATATCAACAGTCTACCTCATTCAGTAAGAGAAGAAGGTCCATCTTTTGTTCGTCCGCCTGTTGTTCTAACTAAGGCGGTAGAGAGTATAGATAGAATCAAGAAAAATTATCAAGGGGAAAAGGCTTGGATTGAAGGCATCCAAAATGAGGCCCATAAGCATGTAGAGGACCTGGTATGATTTTACGATGAGGCACTCGCCATCCTTTCCCGGATTCAGTGTATGGAGGAATCGTGATCTATAAGGATGAGAAAAATACAAAATTACAGGAGTTGATGGAGACACCCATGCAAGCACTAGTTGACCATGGGATCATTAAAGAAGGAGAAGCATATGATTTCACCCGATGGTATGGAATAGTACTCATGTCCAAGGAAAATTTTGGGCATTTCAATGAGAAATCTCCCCAATTGAAGGGGATAGCTGAGAACATCAAGCAAGAAATATCCAACACTGTCGCTTCACTGGTATCAAAAAGGTTGTATGAAAATGAGATAAATGTAGGAAACCTAAAGAGTAAATTAGTGGAATTATTTAGATTTAATTTCTTCACTAGGGATGATTTTGAGAACTTCTCCACCTTCTCGAATGATATGCACACTACTCAGGATTTATTGCTAGAATGGGAGGACAACTTGAGGAAAGTTGAATGAGATATGGTAGCTTTGTAATTCAAGAAGGAATTAGCACCAAGTGTCACTGTAGATGAATTAGAAGCAGTATTGGGAAGATTCTAGGCATTCAGGCAGAGCGGTCAAAGGTAGACTCTATGATGGAGATGCATTTAATGCATAGTGGGCATGCTTAGTGGTCATTTATTGCACCCCACTTTCCTTCTTAGCATGCATGCCTAATGGGTACTTATTACCCACTATGGCAGTGGATTCCTTTTGCATTAATGTAGATTCCTTCTTCCTTGCCCTAACCCTAATTATTACTTTTGACATTAATGTAGATTCCTTCGGTTCATACTTTTGACATTCTACTGATTATAAATCATTGTACAAAGTTAACCTGAACCTCATCCTTGCATATGCTTAAATTTTGTCATTCACGTACATTGTTCTTCATGATGGTGTCCGTGGTGGTATGAAAATCCTCTGCATAAACCTTGAAGATTGTACTTGTGTAGTTATAGTATAACTTGGTGAAGCAAAACCTGGTTATTGGGAATTTGGCCATTGAAGTATTTACCATTGCTATCATTTCCCTTAGGAGTAGATTAAAGTTTTTGAACCCTACTTCCTTTTTCTTTCCGCATATTCTGAAAATTCAAAAAAGGTGTTTCATTGGAAGTATTTCTAAGACTGAAAATGTAAGGCCCCTTGTGATCTTCAGCAAATCACATTTACCACCAAGCTTATGCATTGTTAAGACCTGACATGAAAGGAACCTTGGAGTGACCTATATATGATCTTCTCGCAATCTTAGCATATACAAAAATTTTATCAAGAGAGGATAAGATACCTCTGTATTTTTTTCTACTATTTGGTGGGTCATAAAACACACAACAATAGAAACTAGTGCTAGAAGGAGGGAAAATTCACATAAGTATTAAAAGATTGTGCATCATGAATCAAGATGGTACTATTGCATAGAGTCATTGTAACTGTCCTTCAACCAAACCTTGGATTCAAAGACGACCAAGAAGACATCATCGCAAGTTTGAACTCTCTCTCTTGGAAAGTTAAGAGAAGTGTAGTCGAGGATATGCAAGTGAGTTTTGTGTTAGAAGAAGAAGATAAAGATCAAAGGATTGAAGCAGCTATTCAAAAACCACTATTCATTCAGCTTCCAGCTCCTATTAGAAGAAATTAAGGAAGATTTCACATATTGAAGCGTATTAACTAATTCTCAGGTGGTCCCACAATAGTGTGTCCCACTTTTTCAAACACCCTGATTTTTGTTGAAATTACACATTTTTAAGAAAATATGGTGATTTGAGCCTTGAGAGCTCCCATTTGAAGGAGTAAATTTAAAATGGCTGGATAAAATCCTCTTGGATCAAACTCTCATTTGTATAATATCCCCACTCCTCACTCACACCTATAATCAAGTCTCCTTTGCACCCATCAAAATGGTGACAAAATATCACTTTGACATTAAATTTTTGTGGGATCAAATAAATATTTTTGAAAAAACCAAATATAGAATGATAGTACTCAAATAAATATTTCCAATGATTACTATTTTTATATATATTGAGGTTATTATGAATTTTACTTTTAAGTTTTACTAAACATAGATTGTTTGACCATTTAGCGACTTCTCTGTTTGATGCTTCTAAACAAATAGTTAATTAGGAAAAAAAAATGTGTGAAATATATAGGAAATAGGTATTTATGTTACCATTCTATCAAAAAAAGAAAAATGAATTCCAATATACAGACATAGAGTTAGAGCGATCCAAGTGAACCTATGTCAAAATTATAGTTAATTCCACTTCATAACTCCATAAACTATAAAATATTCAACCAAATTGAATGAAACCAATTGGATTATCTAGATATTGGAGTTACAAACATAACTTCAAAATAATTACATTCTTATCTATATTATTAAAAAATTTATGTTTATTAAAGTGAGTGTCACTCTTGAAAAATGTAGATTTTTAAGAAAAATAATTTTCGAAGGTGAAGGAAAAATGGATACTAGTTAATTCAAATTTTTGTTATAAAAAATATATTTATAAAATATAAATAAAATAATAAAATTCACTAGTTTTATCATCTTCAAATTCTTAATGGTTTTACAGTAATAGGTATCCAAAAGCAAATTTTTTTCTAGAATTTTCATTTCAGTGTCAAAGTTGGCCAAAAAGTGGGACACAGTTGTGTGTTGTAAATGTGACACACTTATATGAGGCATTATAATCAATATTTCTCAAGAATGAGGTCTCAAATGGAGAATTATAGCTCCCTATTCATGGAGTACAAGGGTTTGTAATGGAGGCCCTCAGTTTAGACCTAGTTATGCCCATGCAAGTACACCATGAAATCAGAGATTCAAAGAGAAAGAGTAAAAATGCTAGTCTTTATGATCACCAAATATGTATACAAATGAAAATGGAAGATATTCTATTTGATAAAAATTCATGAAAGGAAACTAATCTATGTTATAACAATGCATGAAAGGAAATATGCAAGATTAATCTATGAAAAGAAATATGCAAGATTAATCTATGAAAGGAAATTGTTAAGGTTTAGAATTACCACCCCAACTCAGACATTGGAGCTTTGATAGTACTCTATCCTAACAATGGAAACCTTCTCTAGTTATGGGTGAACTATGATTAAGAAGGAGTCTCCAGATTCTAGGCTGGTTCCTATTTGATATGGGATATCACCTCCTGATTGATAACTTAACAAGGAAAGAGGAGAAGGAATCTTTTGAAACAAAAATTGAAAAGATGGGGTGATACACCAAGAATGAAATCAGAATTTGTTTGGAAAATAATGCAGAAATCCTAATTCATATACCAAAGCTTGATACTCTGAATCGCTGATCAACATATCGGTTAAAAGACTTGGCTACTAGGGCATAGACCACAAATAACTTAATCAGTCAACAGACATACATATTCCTCATGAGGTTTGAATTTTGTTTGCATAGAGGAGGAATAATGGAAATTCACTTCTCCTAGCTACCAAAATGAATAACACTTATGAAGAAAGATGAAAAAAGGATTTGGAATACAAACTCAGAAACATATAGAGAAAATAGATTGTCTGCTTTATTATCCTCCAAAAATCTGAAAAAGAGGTTACAAATGATATCTCCAAGGCATTAAGGAACAATATGGTCACTTTTATCCCTTTCTCCAAAATCTGCAACCCCTAAACATGAAGTAAAAGTTTAACTATATAGCCCATATGGCCCAATTTCAAAAAATAATCTCCCTACAAAAGTCCTCCAAAATAGCAAATCACAAAAACCTAAGGCTTAATAAGTGCCCTAAATTTAGTCTTAAACAAAACCCCTAAAGTTGGTGCATAAAAGATGAATCCTTTTACACATTCACCAACCTTATTACATGATATATCAAATATGCATAACCCTAAATGCATAAACCCCAACATATAGCCTGACACCATAGTAATGAAACCTAACTCCACTAAGTTGACACCATAAACAAACCCTAACTGCCAAATAATCTGACCATAGTATAGCTAAGTTGAGAGGTAACTTCAATTCCATGCTTGACAATAGCTCATAGCTGACATAAACACACCCACCGAAAGGATAAACTATTGTCTTCGTGGCACGAAAAGTACTGCCGCGGCACTGTTTGGGGAATGTTGAGGCACTGCTAACTGACAATGCATTAACTTCATTTGGTAGTGGATTTGAAAACTAGGTAAAACACATTGCATAGTGTTTTTCATCTCATTGCACTTAGGGTTTTCTCTTTGGTGCCACCATGTTTGGTTGAAACTGTAACTTTTAATCCATAATCCATGGCGTTGTATCTACATCTTAACTATGTGAAGAAGCTTGGGATTCTTGGGCTCTGTAGGAAACCGTGAGTTTGAGCTTTGTTTTCCATAATATATGGCACCTTCTATGGATTTCTCTAGAGTTTGAGGTTTGTTTGATTGACTTTGGAGTACAAGAGCTTGGGAGTACAAGAGCTTGGGCTCTATAAACTATGAGTTAAGACCCGTGGCTTTCACTGCACAACAACACATGGAAATACTTGAATAGCTCAGGCTTATGAGGTTTTAATGCCATAAAAGATGGCGCTGGCTACATGTTTTGAACTTGGTTTTGAAGTTGGTAGTTTTTTAATAACACCCGTAAGCATGGGCTAAGACTAAGCTATGGTTGAGAGGTGTGGAGTTACCCATGGAATTCAGTCTTGAAACTTGGCATATCTCAGCCACAACTTTAGACTCATCCCCATTTTATGGTGAACCATGAATGAAGATTACAGTGGCCGCGGATTTCTCTGTTGGAACATACAGAGCTCAGGCTCCATGTTCTTCTGTTGGCCTCTACTCGTGACACTTGGCATCTTCTCTTCATTTCAAACTTGGCCTTCTTTTCTATTCTTCTTCCAGATAAGTCATTCTCATATTCTTGTTCACTCTGCATCTTTGTTTGAAATAAATGCATAACATTAAGTTTTAATAACTCCATCTTTTCAAGATTTTAAAAGATATACGTCTTTGGCAGCAAACAACGGTTTTGGTGTTACTTCTTGGTATGTTGAATCTGTTGTTTCTCATTTTGAAACTCCACCATGCAGCTCCACTATGTAACCCTAATCTCACTCTGAGTTACTCTCTATTTCTTGGCTTGTTGTCATGCTCTTCATCATTTCTTTCTGTGTTAAATAAATGTTAACAAAAAAATACCCACATTGCTATTATTGTGGATCTGGAAGTGAACTCGAACATGTGCAATTTTTTCATAGCTTTGGTTTGCAATATGAACTTAGGTTTCTTCTATGGCTGTCTTTTTTGTACATAATTGTACTCCACTTAATGTTCTCAAACATGAAAGCACTATCATAAGCACAAAACATGTCCCTCTGTCAAGGCCAAACTCCATCTCTCTATTCTATCTGAGAAACATATAAAGTTTTCTTTTCCAACATGTTTATAATGTTATAAAAACAAACAACATTATATTCCACTGGTGAAACCATGAGCATCTTTAATCAAAAATGAAAATACTACATGTTTAAACACTCTGAGAGTGTCGTTCCTCTTAGTGTAAAGAAACACACTGTTATTCAATTATATAAAAGATATCACCCATGGGGTTTGAGCACAGGTTCATGACTCCCATGGACAATACTTATAACATGAACCCTATTAAAGCATGTATATTCAATTAGCATGACTGTACCCCCTATATTGTATGTATGATGAAAATTGTATCTTAATACACCAGAATAAGATGTATTTGCTCAATACCCTACATAAAACATTACTTCAAATTTACCTTAGGCATATGGATATTGTACTCTTTTTTATGCATGATGAACCACAACATCATTTGAGTTGTTTAGCTGATGAATGCACTCTATTTTGCTTGCTCATAATTTATTTTTTATGTGAATGATCACTTCATGAAAGCTCATGAACATACTTTTTTTGCAATTCTTGCTCACTGTTCTTTTATTTGCAGCCCACATTGAATTTGTCAATTTTGTAATGTATCCCCATTTTCTGCAAATCCTATTGTTTTGTAGGCATAGACATTAATATGTAACATGATTCTCTTTTTTCCTTGCATGATGGCAGTGAACACCTTCTTCTATTTCTGCATATTCCTTCAAAACCCTTCATTGTTCATGTGTGTCCTACAACATTATTGACTTCTTTAAGCATCTTCATCTTCTCCTCTACATTTCTCTCATGATCTATACTCAATTACTTTTTCATCTATTGCACACATATCACCAGTCAATCTATTAGGTTAGAAAACAAAATGAACCAATTAATGTTTGTAGGTGAGTTTTATCTGAGATGACACTCATTTATGAATATTGGTTGGTTTGTTTGTGTTTGTTAAACTAACATGTTGACCTAATACTGAAAAAAGGTTTCTCAGATAGAATTAGTAAGTCCCTTCTATCTTGATCTCTGGTTTCACAAAACAACATACATTAGAATGATCATTAAATGCAAAAGGTTTCATGTTTACAACAAGTCCCTTTAATACTATCTTTCACTTAGTGTGGATGCACATTTCCTTGTTACATTGAATTTGTAAGATTGATATGCAGCATTAGAAGAATTTATTGTATTTTGCTTGTGTTTCATGCATTGCTTAAATCTAGCTAGATCTAACACCACTTTCTCTCATGATGCAGGTAAACCCCAGAGACTTGATGAAAATGAAGACCTAGACTTGGAGACCTAGGACTTGGCAAACAACCAACTGACAACTAACACACAACAAGGCAATGCATGGGACCCCTACTCCATAGTTACATCATGCTTTCTATTTCTACAAATGTACTCTTATGATTGAAATGAAATGTGAAATATGAAAAGACACTTTTATATTACATTCAACTTGAATGCACAATGTAATTGATCAGTTAAAAGATTGAAATTCTGAAATGTTATCAATACTTAGAGTACAATGACAATATTTGACAATGAATGCAATGATGAAATGTTAATCAACAATAACTGAAGGATAATGTTAATTGGACCCCTAAAAATGCTATTTTTCCTATTTGTATTTGTTATTCTACATGTTGTTATTTTGGGTAACAAAAATATGAATCTAAATTAACATGAATCTACTCTAAATGGATTTCCATGGATGCATGAGAGAAGAAGACAAGAAGAAGTTGCATTGTTCAATCTCAAATTCTCAAACTCTCTTCCAAAATTGTTCTCCAAACCTGCAACATAACAATAGTGTAAAAGTGTATATAAATGAGAAGGAGAGGTTTCCTTTTAAAGAGCAATGGATGGTAGAGATTAAGAGGTAAAAATAAATGAGAAATGGTGGAGATTAAATCTTGGTTGATCAATGTGCTCATATATTCAAAAGGCAAAATCAAAGGCTATGATTAAGAGGCAAAAAGCCCACCACTTAGGAAGATGTGTAGAAAAAGGAACTTTATTTATTTTTATTTAATTTATTTCCTTTTTCATCACAAAGAGGTATTTAAGTGGAGGTTTTATTTAATTAAAAGAGGGATCTTCTTTAAATTAAATAAGATTATTTTATATAATTAAAAGTGATATTTTAATTAAATAAGATAATATTATTTAATTAAGAGAGATTTGAATTAAATAAGATAAGATTATTTAATTAAAAAGGGATTTTATTTAAATAAGATTATTTTATTTAATTAAAAGGAATTGTTTTCCTTTAATTAAATAAAATAATTGATAAAATGATCAAACCTTAAGAAATATTGACATAATTGAATTAATTACGATTTACCTTTGTAAAGATGTATTTTTCTTTTTTTTTAAAAGCACTGAAAATTCTTTTGTAGTTCTTCCTTGAAATCAAAAGAGTAAATGCAGTATTCTTGGAAAGAATAAATTGTTAGAAACTTTTATTATATTACATGTATTTGAAAGATGAATGAAGATTTCCTCTTTGGATTAGTTCTAAAGTTATTTTAAGAAAAATAGCTTGAAACGTAGTTGTTACTTTTATTCAAATAGAGATGAAAAGTATTTTTGAAAAAAAAACTCAATAGTTCGCTTTTACTTGAAATTTTGTTTTTGATGTTTTAGTTGTTTAAGTTTGAAATCAGAAAGCTTCATATAGTAGCAAATGTGAGTACATATGTGTAAATTTATAAGTTGTACACTTTCATTTTGTAAAATCATAATGTAAAATGCATTAGTGCAATATCTAGATTTATCATGTTAACATGCATATACTTATGCTTTTAGATAAGTCCTATTAAATGAAACTATATAAAAATACATAAATATTTAAACCATATTTAATGAAAGCATATTTTGGTGAGAAATAAAATCCTATTATTTTAAGCTCTACATAAGTTCTTGCTGATTTTGTGCTTAAACTGAAAAGTAATTATACAAGTAAAAAAGGAAAAAAAAGTATACTCATGTCTTAATGTATTTTAGAAAAAAAGAAGGGAATATATA
>MU225489.1:1656493-1712040 GCA_018584345.1 Thuja plicata | reverse complement strand
ATAAACGAAATAAAAACTATTTAAAAAAAATTGATTACTAAATTTTTAAAAAATAAAATTTTATGTAAAACAAAACTAGTGAATTTAAGTATAAGATGTAGATATGATTAAATTTATTTGATTAATAAGGTTATTCAAACAAGAAAATCATAAAGTGTTTTTAATTTATTGGAAGATTTAGGTTAATTTAACGTAATTATTTAATGGGTTATATTGGAGAAATCCTTTATAATTTATTTAATGAGAACATTTACTAAGTGTACTAGGAAGAATAATAAAATTAAGTTATTTCCAATTAACTTATACACAAAAGGTTAATGAAGTATAATATGTTTATGATTGACAATGTATCATGTATAGACATTAAAAAGGAGAAATGGCAAAGCAGGAACAATTTTACGAAATAAAGCATTTCTTATGCCCTAATTTTAGGCATTCTCGACAGTGGGGTTTTTCGCCAAAACCGTTGCAAAATCATGGGGCAAATTTTTTCACAGGACTGAATGACTTCTTTGAAAATCAACCCCGATGGGTAAAACACGGACGGGTCCCCATAATGGTCTCACGGGAAGATTTTGTAGTGACGCGCTTGAGGTACTTCACAATGGTAGAAAATCTAAATGCTCAATTCTTTTTCTTTGATAGAACCAGGTATGCAAGTCATAATAAATCCTTCCTAAATAGGAAACCGTGAAACATTAATTTTAGAGATAGCTGGAATGAGTAAACCCTAAAAAGTTCCCCATATAGAGTTTTTTCTAGGGCATCACCATGAAACAATTCAGTAACTGAGAATGAGTGGCTTCAGGCTCATAAACAAAATGCATAGAGATTCAAACAACATAAATATAGGAAGACTAGGCGAATTCTAAATTCGCAAGCTTGTAATGTTGAGTTTCCCACCTTTAACCATTTCAGGCATCTTTAGATAGGGAATTGCATAGAAAATAAGAAAGATGACATTTACATTCCACTCCATAGATGGAACCTAGAAAAAAATTACTTTGAAAATATTCTCTTGGATAGGGTTTACTCTTTGACACCCCAAAGTTCCAAAAAATTGATTAAACCTAATTATTTTATGAAGGACTTAACCATCAAAGGCAATTTTACTTTCATGAATGGTTTAAGGAATCACCGTGCAACCTCAGGGATTTATGGGAAGTTGTATGGTCATGAGCTAAAAGAGAATAATATTAGGGTTTGGCTCTATGAATCCTTCAAGAAATAGGTAAGTACGAGTTTTCTAAATAATAATTGCTTTTTTCTAGAGTGCAAAAATGTATCTATTAGGGATAAATTATTATCTGATGAACATATATATTATTTAGGGCATGCAGTCAAATTTATAGAATTGAAACCAAATTTTAGATATAGCATGTTTGACTACATCTCTGCTCCTATTTGGGTTAAAATTGTAAATATGCTAGTAGAACTTATGCATAGTAAGATTATTTCAGAAATTGGAGGAAGCTTATGAAGAATGGTACAGTTAGAACTCAATCTACTTAACTCATCAGATGTTAAAATTCTAATACAGACAAATGATAAGATTTCCTTTTCCTGCAACATCAAATTTGAAGCAAACCAAATCACATATAATCTTAATTTAGAACAATTCTATGGTAATATTTCACATAAAATCTAGCTTAGGCCTAGTAGAGAAATTAAAAATAATATAAACAGATTATACAACAGACCTTAAGGATTTTTGTAAAGAGGACTATGATAGTCTCATTGAAAAGGGGGAAGTAAGTAAGTATCCCATATTTCCAAACTCTATTAATATAACTCTTGGAGTATCCTTTCTGGAAGCTGGGGGTTTTGTAATTAATAATGAATCATATTGTGACAAGGTAACGAAAGAGCAAGGGACTCAAGATAAGTTAAAATGTAAGACGTTACATAGTATGAAAATAAATCATGTAGTAAATTTTTCCAAAATGCAATCTGTAAACAAAACAGAAAATAATGGAATCATAGGCAAAAATAGAGATGTCAGGATAGATAATATATATATAAACTAAGAGAAATGGAACTTTTGAAAGACTATCAAAATCCAAATAATTGAAATAAGAAAACCTTAGACCAAGAATCAAGGTATGACATAATTACAGGTTTTAAGACATAATAAGAAACCAATATTTATTAATAAAGATTTGACTGATTCATCGAATGAAGAAACTAGTGATATTGAGGAAACTAATAGGAAAAAATTAAACTGGATTAAAAAAATAATGGAGTTAGATAAAAACATAATAGTTTAAGATAATCTCCAATACCATATTGAGGAGGAAGAAATAATAGTAATCAAGAGTGAATCAGACAAGAATGACCTTCTAAATAATGATCAATATGAACAATATAGATATCTCAGACCCAAACCATTACAACTTATCCCTAACCAGGTAGTGGATGATGTAGAAGTTAGTAACCAAAAAGAATAGAGGACTCCTAATATTGATAGTAGATTTAAGGATGATATAGAGTAGAATGAAATTGAAAAAAAAAATGATTTCTTAGGAATTAATAATGACTCTGAAGATATGCTCATTCTTAGAGTTATTGAATCTATGAGTGAAGGAAACCTAGAAATGGATAATCATCTGAATGATGAAGATGAAGGCAGTAAGGATAGGAATCTAGGCTTGGCTATATCTTCTATTCGTAAGGAGAATCTAGAGTATCCAAAATAGATAAATAAAAGGGGAAGAAAATGTCTTAAGGAATTAAGATAGAAGGATGGATAATCTTTAGGAAAAGTTAAAATTACATCTATTATGAATGCAGGGAAGGGGAAGGACCTTCCCAAGGAGCCATGAAAATAATTTCATGGAATGTTAGGGGTTTAAATGCCCCTAACAAACAACACCTTCTTAAGAGAATCCTTACTTCTCTAGAGGCACATCTTTATTTAATACAAGAATCTAAACTAGGAGAAGAGGGGTAAACTAATTTAAGTCAAAAACTAGGAATATGGGAAATTAAAGGAGTAGAATCGGTAGGTACTACTAGAGGACTAGTCTTTATATGGAACCCAAGTTTTATCTTACCAACCTTTATCATCTCTAACCCTCAATGGATGGTGGCTAAGGTCAAGAACTTTAGTAGTAACTTAGAATTTATCATTATTAATATATATAGACCAAATTTCCTTCATGAGAAAAGAGTACTATGGTAGGAAATTGACACTTTCATTCAAAAGAATCCAAATATGAATATTTTTGTAGCAGGAGACTTTAACTCAATCTTAGATATTAGAGAGAAATCAGGGGGTTCCAAGAGTATTACTCAAACAATGATAGAATTCAAAGAATGGATACAAGTGATCAATGCAATGGATATTCCCTTCAACAATGACTCATATAATTGGTCAAATAAAATAATTAACTCTGAACTAATCACTGAGAAACTAGATAGATTCCTTCATATTGGTGACCTAACAAATTTAAAAGTTAATATTAAAGCAAATATTGTTGCACATTCAGGATTTGATCATTATCCAATTAAATTGGAATTAGAAGAAGATTCAATACCTAAAAACAATATATTCAAATTTGAAAAAATGTGGCTTAAAGATAAAGAATGCATACGCAAAATAGAAGAATGGTGGCAAGAAAAAAGTTTTAAAGGATCTAAAACCTTTATTCTAAATGCAAAACTAAAACACTTAAAACATAGATTAATAGAATGGAACAAAGTTCATTTTGGAAACATATTTGAAAAAAAGGAAGAACTGGAAAAAGAAATAAAAGAATTAAACGAGGTTATCCTTATAGATGGGATGAATATAGAAACATATAATAAGGATAAAAAATTGTTAAGTGAGTATGAGGATATATTGATAAAACATGAATCATACTGGAAACAAAGATCTAGGGAAGTATGGTTAAATGAAGGAGACAATAATACCAATTTTTTTCATAACAACTCTAAAGCCAAACAAAACTTTAACAAGATCACAAGTATTAAAAAAGATAATGGGACCATACTCGAAAGTCCAGAAAGCATTGTAGAGGAGACAACTAGATAATTTGAGGGAATTCTAAATAATCTGGAAGGATCGAATAGAACAACCCAAACTAAGATTCTGAAAAATATACCCATTATTATTATTAAAGAGCATAAAAAAATACTCAACGCTAAATTCACCAAAGATGAAGTTGAAAGAGCTTTGAAACAACTACATCCTGACAAGTCCCCATGACCTGATGGGTTTATAATTTTCTTTTATCAACAATGTTGGCACATCATAGGGGATGAGGTAGTAGCAACATTAGAGGGCATGAGAAATTTAGGCAAGATCCTCCAAGAGATAAATAATACCCTTGTAGAATTGATACCAAAAATAGTTAATCTAGGAAGTTTGGATGATTATAAACCTATATCATTATGTAATACAATATATAAACTATTAACTAAAACCTTAGCAAACAGACTTAAAATGTTCCTACCTATGCTTATTTTGGAGGAACAATCTGGTTTTATTCTTGGAAGGTCCACACTAGATGGGGTAATTATAGCTCAAGAAGCCATACATACTATCCAACATAACCACAATCCAAACATGCTTATAAAACTTTATATTAGGAAAGTTTATGATAAGGTAGATTGGAGATTTTTTGGCAAATTTCTAGAATCCTTTGGTTTCTCTAAACAATGGATTAACTTAATATTTGAGTGCAAATCAGCCTACCAAAAATGTCTATCACGGTGAATGGTAATTCTACTATTTTTTTTAATATTACACAGGGTATTAGAGAAGGAGATCCCCTATCCCCTTTTCTCTTTTTCATTATGGCAGATTCCCTAGGTAGATCACTAATCAAAGAAAGGAATGATAACTTGATATGTGGTGTGAAGATCACTGAGGAAATGGAGGCTTGTACCCATCAACAATTTGTTGATGACAACCTCCTCTTTGGTCAGGATAATTGGTGCAGGAGCACATAGGTAGGCTAGTTGTGGAAATGTAACCTAGGGTTTGCTCTTTATTTTTTGTGGCTTGTAGTGGTTCTAGCCATGCCACTAGGTGAATAAAAGGACAAGATTCCTAGTGTGTGAAGTGTTTGTAGGAGGATAGGTTTTATTAAATACTTGGTGACCCTTAGGTCCATTCAGGCCCAATTAGGGAATTTTGGTATCTTGTGGAAAAATTATTCAAGAGAGGGACTAGAGGTCCTTTTTGATGTTGTTTCATCATATTTATTGGATTTGACAAGTTTGGATATAGTTTGACCAAGTTTGGCAATCAATACCAAAAGTTGCCAAAAGTTGTCAATGTTGTCATTGACCACATTGACAAATTTTATGAAAAATTTGCATATTCGATGAAATTGGTTGGTTACCTATCTAAAACCAACCATTTAGTGCTTGGGTCATCTATATAAGACCATCCTTAGGATTCTTGAAGGGTTGGCAAGTTTGAGAAATTTCATGTACGGACTGTGATAAACAATAATAGTGAATATATGTGTGTTTCAAGGTGATCGGATAGTGTAATGGGTTGAGAGTGTTTTTGTAAGATTTTTTTCATGTAATGTAGGTTAATTATGAACTTCTTGTGGTGTTATACTGGTAGATTAAATAGTTCTAAGTGTTTGTATAAAATCTTTAAAGTTTAGTCCAGTCCTTGGTCTTGGTTTGAGCATTGCTTGCAAATGGGGTCTTAGCTTTCTTTTCCACCATGGCTTTGTCCTTGGCTCTTGGATTATGAAAGTGGAATCCATTTACATTGTGTACATAGAAAAATGGGCCCAGGAAGTAGTGGCAGCTATTTTTAAGATGATGCCCTAGGCGAGCCAAAGTAGCATGGCTAGGGATCATCAGTGATTGCAGAGCTAGCTAGAGGGATTGAAAGCATCCATAGCTTCAATCAGTAGAAGTGGAAAGGTAGGAGAGTCAAGGGAGGAAACCAAACCAAGGAAGGAGTTATTTTGTTGGCCAAGAAAGTTCATTTCTTGTGCAGACAGTAAAGGAGGCCTAAAACCTTGAATTTTAGGCATGAAAGTAGGGAGGACATGTACAAACACTTCTGAGGGATAAGACCTAGAAAATATCTAGAATCTCTGTAAAGGGTGTCTAGATCCTAAGCCTATTTGGAACTTGTTAAGAAATTTTTCCAAGATAATGCAGAAAAGGTGACCAAATAGGGCTAATTGCTTGTAGCCCTATTTTGGAGGCAATTGCATAGGTTCTTGGAGCTAGTTTGGTTTTTTGATGCAAAGTGAGTTTTTAGAGGTTGGAATTGGTCCTATTGACATATCTCAATACTGCCTTTCCAATTTGGTAATAATTGGAATCCATTTGGATTAGATTGTTCAAATGGAACAAGAAAGACCAATGTGGGTCTACTATGAGGTTTGCAAAGTTTTGAGTTCTACTTTGTTGATGTTTACTAGTTGAAGGAATTAGGATCTTGGGATAAGATACCTAATGAGCCTAGGGTTGGTGGAAGAACCCTAGTAGGTCAGTTAGTGACCTAAGAGACTTTTGAAGAGGTCTAAGGAGCAAGACAAGTACTACATTAGAGTGGTATCAGAGCAAGTTGAGAAACTTGGGAAGTTTGGTTTATGTTAGAGGTGGAATCTTGTGGTTCTACAAAGATGGTGACAAATGCAGAACTAGCCAAGGATATGGAGGAGAAAAAGGAGAAAAATAGACTCCTTGAGGGTACTTTGGAAGAAATGAGAGTAAATATGGAAGAACTAGTAGATGCTACTAGGAAGAAATAATATGAAGCAGAATCCAGTAGTAAGGGTAAGAAGACTACATTCCTGAACCTGACCCAGTGTTGAATGAGGAACCTTTCTTAAAGGACATAAAAGCATTAAGTGGCAAAGGCTTGGAAGGGATACCTTTATTTTGAGGAAAGATGGATATTGAGGCAGTCATGGACTGGATTGAAGCAATGGAGAATCATTTTGAATGTGAAGGGATACGTGAGGCCCAAAGGGTTAAGGTGGCCAAGTCTAGACTTAGAGGGTCAGCTTTGACTTGGTGGAAATACCTTCAGGATGAGAGGGTAAGCATGGGAAAGAAACCTATAGAAAATTGGAATGCTATGGTAACCAAATTGAAGGAGAGTTATCTTCTAAAGGACTACGAAATACAGCTCCATAGGAAGAGACAAAACTTGAAGCAGAAAGACCTAGATGTGGCCTCATATACTAAGGAATTCCAAAGACTATGTTTAAGGTCTAAGTTGCAGTAAGAAGAGCCAATCAAAGTGGCTCGGTACTTGGGTGGGTTGAAGTAGAACATCCAAGAGAAGCTTAGTCTATGGACACCTACCACCATCCAAAAGTGTCATCAGTTAGCTATAAAGGTGGAAGAGAAGAATAAGAAGAAAGGGGATTCTAGTTTTAAGAACAATGATAATAATAGAGGCAGAGGAAGAGAACAGAGGGGTCAAAGAGGGGGCTACCAAGGAAGGGGTAGTGAACAAAGATCCCAAGGAGAAAATAAGTTGATAGAGCAGTAGACTAAGAACAATTCAAGAGGAGGCTATAAAAAAGGGAGGTGTAACAATGGGGGTTCTAACATAGGAAGAGGAGGTAGGAGTTGATCCTACTTTGCCACTATGAAGTTCTATTACTATGGGCAACTAGGGAATCCAGCATACAGATGTCCTAATAAGCCTTATGCAGCAAACAATGACAAGAGAGTAGCATATGCACATGAGGGTACTTCTAGTGTCAAGAATCCAGAGGTGGATCATCTAGACTCAAAAATGGGTGAGAACCTGATGTTTAGAAGGGTCTTAATAAGGCAACCAATCAAGGATGAGCCAAAACATAGGAGGGCACTGTTTAGAATAAGATGTAAGATTCTTGGAAAAGTGTGTAAGGTGATTATTGATTATGGATCCACAGACAACATAATTTCAATGGAGGTAGTGGTGAAGCTTAAGCTAGCCAAAATACCCCATGTGAGCCCTTATAAGGTAACATGGCTCAACAAAGGCCATAGTGTCTTGGTCAATGAGGATCTTATGGATTGCCTAGGTGGGGCGATGTATTTCACAAAGCTAGATTTTAAAATTGGTTATCACCAAATCAGGGTGAAGTAAGGTGATGAATGGAAAATGACATTCAATATCAAAAATGGGTTATATGAATGGCTTGTGAATCCATTTGGCCTCTCTATTGCTCTGAGCACATTCATGAGGCTCATGAATGAGGTGCTCAAGGATTTCACTGGAAAGTTTGTGGTGGTATATCTTGATTATATATTGATTTTTAGTAAGACAAGAGAGGAACAGATCATACATGTGGAGGAAGTATTAAAAAGGTTACATGAAGATAAGTTGGCCATTAACCTTGAGAAGTGTGAGCTCTTTAAAAAAGAACTAGTCTACTTGGGCTTTGTTGTGTCCAAGGGGTCTTTGAAGATGGACAAAGACAAAGTTGCTGGAATTTTGAACTGGCCTCCACCTACCACACCCACAGAGGTAAGGAGTTTTCATGGCCTTGTCCAATTTTATAGAAATTTTATTAGGAACTTTAGTGGGATAAGTGCTCCATTAGTGGATACCATTAAGGGTGGGGTCAAAACTAAGTTTAGATGGACTTTGGAAGCTGAAAAATCTATTGAAATGTTGAAAAGGCAAGTGGTTACTCAACCTATCCTGCAGTTGCCAAGCTTTGATAAGTTATTTACCATTGAGTGTGATGCTAGTGGAATGGTTGTAGGGGGTGTTTTGAGTCAAGAGTGTAGACATATTGCCTTATTTAGTGAAAACATGAATGAGGCTAAGAAGAAATATTCTTCTTATGACTTAGAGCACTATGCTCTAGTCCAAACTTTAAGAAAATGGAGGCATTATCTATTGCCTAAAGAGTTTGTGATATTTATAGCTAATCAGGCCCTTAGCTACATTAACACACAAGAAAAGCTAAGTAATAGGCATTTGAAGTGGATGGAATACTTGCAGGCATTCACTTTTACTATCAAACACAAGAAGGGTCAACTCAATAAGGTGGCAAATGCTTTGAGTAGGAGATTGTTAACTGTGCAAGAAGTCCACTTAAATACCATTGGGATTGAAAGTTTCAGAGACCTATACAAATCAGATGAGGATTTTGGTGAGGCCTATAAGGTATGTGTTGACTTTGAGAATCATTTTCATAGAAAGTTCTCTGATTTCACTTTACAAAATGGTTTTTTGTTTAAATGTAATCAGTTGTGTGTACCCAAGGGGTCAATGAGGATGAACCTCATCCAAGATAAGCACAATGGCTCTCTAAGTGGTCTTTTTGGTAAGGACAAAACCTTGGAATCAGTCCAAAGGTTCTACCATTGGCCAAAATTGGTGAAGGATGTCACCAAGTATGTAGAGAAATGTGTTGTTTGCATGAAGGTAAAAGGAGGAATGAGTAATGTAGGGTTGTATCAGCCTCTACCTATCCCTAATAGGCCATGGGAGTGTGTAAGTATGGATTTCATTGTGGGGTTACCCAAAACTAAATAGGGGTATGATAGAATTTATGTAGTTGTTGATAGATTTAGTAAAATGGGACATTTCATTCCATGTAGAACTACTAATGATGCTATCCACATAGCTTATTTGTTTTTCAAGGAAATAGTACGGATTCATGGTCTTCCTTTGAGCATAGTCTCTGATAGAAATGTAACATTTATGAGTCATTTTTGGAGAACTTTGTGGACAAGGCTGGGTACTAACCTATCTTTTGGTTCAACTTACCACCCTCAGACTAATGGCCAAACTAAGGTGGTCAATAGAGTGTTGGGTAACCTTTTGAGGTGCCTAACTAAGGAATATGGACAGACTTGAGATCTTGTCATTCCTCAAGCAGAATATGCTTACAATGATAGCAAGAATAGGATGACATGAAAGATTCCATTTGAGGTGGTTTATGGCATGCATCGTAGGGGTGTTTGTGAGCTCAAGGATCTTGGTGGAATGGAGTACAGAAGTGGCAATGCAGGAGACTTCACCTCTACCATGAAGGAGATACAAGACCAAGTAAAGAAGTAGATACAAGACAGTCAACTTAAGTTAAAAGCCAAAGTTGATGAGAAAAGGAGGGTCCATGACCTCGCATGTATTGAATTATCTAGAAGGCGGGTCCATGACCTCGCATGTATGAAGACTAAATTGTAATTCATTGATTGTATATGGCTGAAACCAAGAAGGCCTTACAATCTGACATGTAATAAGTTTGATCAATTAATGAAAAACATTTCTGTTGTTTCTTCTCTCACTGTGTTGTTGCTCTCTCATTGTTGTTCTAAAAGTTGGCTTGGTAGTTGGGAGAGCCCTAGGCACCTTCTCCATGCCCTCCTTGTAGAATTAGCATAGTGATAATTTGTAGGCTTACCATTCTCATCAACGTTTATAAAAAAAAAATTTCAATGCTAAAGTCATTAGTAGGAGTGTGGAATAAATTCGTCAGCCGCTTATTCTCATCCAAAACCCTATAAATGCTCTTCACATTCTTCCCATGTTTCCCTTTCTTTCCCTTTCAAGATTTAGAAAAATTACATGCTTCAAAGGCATAACCATGTTTTTCATTTTCAACCCTAATATAGGAATAGGAAAAAAATCCACATCATCCTAAGGCTTCAAACAAGGGAGGACATAGTGCAAATTATCATCATAAGCTCTTATGTTTTTTATATAAGAAGCATAAAGAGGGTGCTCACCTGAGGTATAAAGAAGTTGACAGAACAGACTTAACAACATATTAAATCAGTAAAGCAAGCAGAGATAAATGTGAGAATCATCTACCTCTATCAAAAACTAAAATAAAAAAGCTAAACCAGCAATGGTAAGTGTCCCAAAAGAGAACATTATCAAAGTTTAACAACCAAAAAGTAATGTGAAGCCACACAGGGCTATTTAACCAAAATAAAGTCTTATGCTTAAAACTAAACTTAAAGAAACTGGTCCAAAAATAGGGCTTGGGGTCCATAGAGTAACAACACCCCAACCCGCAGTTCACCGTCAGCTGGATCCCTTTTTTTCTATAAGAGCTTTGACAGCACCAGGTCTGCCCACTCCTCATAGAGAAATTTGAAGAGTTTCATGTTCCCTTCAATAAACTCCACCCCAGCCAAGGCTTTCTCGTTCAACAAACAGAGGGTAGTGGAGGAGGTGTGCATGAATTTGAGAGCAAACTTGCTCACATCTGCTAGCCTCCTATTTGTGTTGGCCAAGTCCTCATTCAGTTTGGCCATTGCTTTCTCTAGATTAACAATCTGGAACCTGACTTTACCAACAAGGCCAGTGCCCACAACAATTTTAGGATTCTCAGTCCTAATATCTGGGCCAAAATCTTCCTTTCCCACTTAAACCACATTGTCATGGTTATCCATTTTCCCCCTTCAAGGTCAGTGTTAGTCTGGTTGTCATCCCTACTGGGGGACTCAACTGAAACATCTTCTTTATCGAACAACTCCTTCATAGCCTGTTTCCCTTTCTCTTTGGCAAGCAGAGAAGACCAACAGGTACTAGTAGGCTAGGGGTCAGCATTCTAGGGGCAATCCAGGTTTATGTAGATTTTTTTGCACTTTTTTGCATTCTGGCGAGAGTCCTCCAAGGTTAGGTCATGCTTGCTACTTGCTACTGGCACGAGGAGGAGGGGTAGGGCAGGTTCTAGAGGAGTTAGGGCTAGCAGCAGGGGTGGAGTCACCAATAGAGCCAGAAGGTGAGGGAATGCCTTGGCTGAGGGAGATGGTGGGTGACAAATTTTGTTGGGAAAGTTGGGTGATTTCCACAATGGGAGAAGGGTCGAGGGCCCAGTGGAAGTGATAAATCCTGAAGATAAGCCCCTGGTGAAGGTAAGTGGGTTTTTTACCTAGAGAGATAGCCTCATTCACAGTGGCCAAAGTATTCTCTAAAGAGTGTAGAGGTTAAAAAGGCAAGGAAATTCATTTAGTTTATGCCTAAGATGATTAAGAAAAGGAAGGTGGTAATTGTAGAACATACCAAACCTACCCTCTAGGGTGAAATATTTCATGAAGAGATTGCAAATCTTTGGCCATAATTCAGGAAGGTCAGCCGTGCTATAACCACCATTTTTTAACATAGGTTTATTGTCATTGGCAAAGAATTGGTTTAACTCTATTTTGGCCTAGGTTTTGGTGGTTTTCTTCCACTTCCTGCCTATGTTTTCCATACTCATGGCTTTACCAATAACCTCCTCATTAATCTCAAAAGTGATACCAATAATGGTGACCCTTCTCTCATTCCAGCTTTTGACGAATTGATGAGATATCATTTCATCATGCCCAGCAAGACATTTCATGAAGGGCATAATCCCACCTTCTTTACAAAAATACATCACCATCAGGTCTGAGGAGAACTCTTCCTCAATATTGTCAGGTTCAATCCTATGGTGATCCCCTCCCATGTTTGTAGAGTTGTTCGAAGTAGCCTTCACCCAAGAATTCCACACCTAGTATAAGAAAAAACCCTTCCCAACACAATACCACCAAAAATGAGAACACGAAAAGAAAGCAGAGCCATTGCATGAAATGGTAAAAATGGGGTAAAAACTTGGCCTAAAACATCTATCTTTTCACGTATGAAACCTACTAAAATAATTTCCTTTAGGCACAAAAATCATTACCAAGGGTGCCACGGGGATTAACACGTGGGAACAACATTGTAAACCCTAATTACCATCAAAATAATCTCCGTCATATATTTTAATAATCTCCATAAATCTTAGATGTATCTGATGCCATAAAAAGACATAATGACACTTTATGATGGGAGTGACGCAAGCAATCCACATCCTCCACCAAAAGGAATTGGAGATCCTACATTTGGTGGCCACATGGCCTTTCCAAATGCAATAACCAGCCAAGCTAAAATGGACATTTCTCTGGGGTCCACCTTTTAGCGCCCAAATCATACTTTAATTTTTAAACATTTTGGTTGTTGTTGTTGATTCCACTCATTTCCTGCCCAAATAGGTCCTGAGTATTTTTGGGCAGCTGATTAGCAGCACACTAACAACATAAGCCAACCATCTACAACCCCGCGGCCACCATTGAATCAACAACAAAATTCCCTTCCCTGTAAATGTGCTTTATGGTGGACTCAATAAGCGATTAATCAACCCCTTAATATCAGAGAGGATCAGGTCAACACACCACCTGACCAAGGAGCAACCACTAGTAGCATCAATAATAACCTTGGAATCCCCCTCGATTTCAATCCTGGAGAAACCAATGTTAAGGGAGAAATTTAATCCCCATAAGAGCGCCATAGCCTCCACCTACTTAACTTAGTGGTCAGCAAGGGGGAAAGCATAAGCAGCCACCATTCTCCCCCATTGATCCCTTATAACTCCCCCTCTAGCTTGTCTTCCTCCCTGGGTAGTCCCATCAAAGTTAAGTTTGTGCCAATTTTCCTAAGGGGGGACCCAAACCATCGCCATTCTGGCTCAAAGTCTAGAGTTGTCAAATCAGGGAAACCCCTTACCCAAACCCCACTCCTTATCAAGCTTCCAATCAAAGTCGATAGGAGGGGAAATAAGGCTTTTCCAGCTTCCCACCTGTAGGTTTTCCTGTAAAATTTTATAGATGATATTAAAAACATCCTTAATAGTGAGTTTAGTTTCTCTGAATATCATGTTATTGTGTTTCTTCCAGATAACCCAATAGAATATCAGGGGGATATGGTTCCAAAGGAGTATGATCAATTGGTGCTATGAGGGAGATTTCCATTTAAGAAGAATATCCTGGATGCTAAAGTTAGAAACCCAAGGGAGGCCAAGTCTTGAGAGGATTTCCTACCAGATCCCAACAACAAACTCGCAGTGAAGCATGATATGGTTAGACCTTTCATCATCTTTCTGCAAAGGTAGCATCTGTTAGCAAGGCTAAACCCTCGTTTAACAAGATTGTCAAGCGTGAGGATTTTCCCATGGAGATGGTCCACCATAAAAAGTTGACTTTAGGGATTAATTAAGGTTGCCAAACCTTCCTCCAAAAATAAATATCACTATAGTCATTGATAAGCAGTCCATAAGCTGATTTGAAACAAAATCTTCCATGTTGAGTGTGTCTCCAAGGCAATCTATCAAGCCGGTCTATAATAGGGATGCGGACAGAATACAACAGGTCTCTGAGTTTAGTAGCAAGGGTGGTTAGGTATGGTCTTCCTTCAAGATGAAAGAGAAGGTCAATCCACATGCCATTAGAGATAAAGTTGGAAACCTACATTCCAACAACAAGGGCCAGAACATTCCTTAGTTGAGAGAAATGAGAATTCCAGAGTATGGCGTTAGGCAGCCAAGGGCCATCCCAGAATCTGATATCCTGTCCATTACCCAACAACCAGATAGCCCCTTTTTCTAAAATACTCCTACATTTGAGGATACTGTTCCATATTTTAGAGCCCCCTGGGTGGCCCCGCACCATGAAAATTTTACAGAAGTAACCCCCATCTAGAAACTTAGCTTCGATGATTTTACATCAATCAATAGTTCCCTGTATCAATGCCCAAGCCACCTTAGAATGAAGAGCTCTATTTAGGTTGAGGATTTTCCTTAACCCCAGGCCCCTTAAGGTTTTGGGGAGACAAACCTTATCCGAGGAGACTAGTGGGAGGCGTTTCTTATCCTCAGAATTTGACCAAAGGAAGGTACGTTGAATTTTTCTAGTTTGTCAGCCATGAAGCTAGAGATTTTTAAAAAGACAAAAAGTAGATAGGAATTCCCTGAAGAGAAGTAGCAAGGAGTTGGAGGTTACCTGCATTGCTAAGGAGTTTACCTTTCTAGCCCACAAGTTTCCTTTGGGTTCTTTCAAGGATAGAATTCTAGAATTCGTTCTTCACCTCTTTGATAGTCAACGGGAGGCCAAGATAAGTAGTAGGAATTTTATCAGCCTGGCATCCCAGAATCTTCATTATCTTTTTCTGAACCAGTTCCTCAGTGTTAAAGAAGAACATACAACTTTTGTGATAGTTGATATGCTGGCCCAAGGCTACAGCGTAATTGTCTAGTAGCTGCTTCCACCTAGTAGCTTCCATGACTAAGGAGGCCCCAAAGAAGAAGGTGTCATTGACAAATTGCTGCAGGATAGCAGGTTGCAAAGTAGTGGCCGACTTAATCCCCACAATCTCTCTGGTACAGGCAATCTCCATCATATTATGGCCAAGAACTTCCATAAGGAGGATGAAGAGGTAAGGAGACAGGGGATCCCATTAGTGGAGCCCTTTACCAAGGTAAATTTTGGAATCAGTTTTACCATTAAATAACACTGAGAATCTCATAGTCTCCAAGAAACACTTAATAAGGTCTATAAATTGCTTCGAGAAGCCGAAAGCATAAAAGACTTTGTAGAGAAAAGTCCAATGGACTTTGTTGTAAGCTTTACAAACATCCAGCTTGAGGGCCATCTTGGAAACCCTGCTACAGTCAATGGAGTAAATTATCTCATGCATGGTGATGCCATCATCCATAATTTTCCAACCAGGGACAAATCCTTTCTGATTGGGGCTGATGATCTTGTCGAGTAGGGGTTTTATTTGATTAACCATAATTTTGGAGAAGACCTTATACAAAGTATTTCAGAGATTGATGGGTCTGAAGTCCTCCATGATTTTTGGCTCCGCACACTTGGGGACAAAATCAATATAAGTATCATTAAGTTGTTTTAAGAGTTTTTTACATCTGATGAAATCCTGTGCAGCATGAATGACATCAAAACCAATAATATCCCAATAGTCTTGGAAGAAGGTGGGGGGAACCCGTCTGGACCAGGGGCCTTGTAGGATCCCATGGAGAAAACCACCTTATGAACCTCCTCATCAGAGACCCTAGACAAGAGCATATTATTATCATCAGTCACGATGGCCCTGGGTAGCTACGCAATGAGATGTTCCTAGAGGGAAACATCACCCCGAGAAGAAGAATTGGTGAAAGCTCTGGAGAAGTGATCAGTGGCCAGCCCTCCAAGTAGGATAGGGTCCACAAGGTCCTATCCCTGAGGGTTCCTAAGTTTGGTGATGGAATTCCTTTTTTTTTTCTTATAGGTTGATTGATGAAAAAAAGAAGTGTTATGATCCCCCTCCTTCAGCCATGAGACCCTAGATCTTTGTTCAAGAAAAATTCTTCATTGGCTAGAGTTTCCTTCCAATGTTTCCTAGTATTTTCTTCCTGCAGGTGCAGGTCACCTAATAGATCACCCCATGCCATTTTCCTTTGAAGGGAATCAAGTTTCTCATTAAGTATCTTTTTAGAGTGGAAGATGTCATTAAAGGTGTATTTGATCCAGCCTTTAACCTCCCCCTGATAAGTTCAAGCTTGGAAGCAACCCTAAACATGGCTGAGCCTTTAACCAGAGTGGACCACCAGAGCTAAACCTTGTCACAGAAGCTAGGGTAGGTGGCCCACATAATCTCATATCTGAAGGGGGCAGGGTACTGGTATCAAACATCCACCAATTTAAGTAGAAGGGGGTTGTGGTCCGAAGTCATTCTGGGGAGGGCAACCAAGGAAGAGGTAGCTCCCAGATCCTAGGTGGAAGAAAGTAGGACCCAGTCCAAGTGGACCTGTATGAGGTGGCTACCTTTCCTATTGTTAGTCCATGTGAAGGGGTTGCCTCTTAGCTCAACATCATAAAGACCACACTCTCCCACAAAGTTAGCTAGGTCTCCCATGTTGTTAGTGTAGTCCAAAATGCCCCTGCATTTCTCAAAAGGAAATAGGGGAGAGTTGAAATCTCTCGCAACGATGAGCTTGGAATCCTGGAGATTCGAGAGGGATATATTTAGTTCATCCCAAATCCCTTTTCTTCCTTGTCTGGTATTAGGAGCATAAATGTTAAAATAGAGCCAGGTCTCCAGCGGGGATGTGAAGGCCACAACCAGGTGGTTGTGGGAAAAACTATGGGCATCACCCCTAACCTTGGAAGGGTTTGAGAGGGTGGAAATACCTCTTCAATCTCGTTGAGCCTCAGAGTAGAGAAAATTGGCCCGAGGTCATAGCCTTCCCACTAACACCTCAAAGTTAACATGAGACATTTTAACTTCTTGAATTAAAATAATGACTTTATAATAAAAAATGTACTGCTTGACAGCAAGTTGTTTCTGGGGGTTATTGAGACCCCTAATATTCCATGATAGAACAATCATTTATTACCTTTCTAGTTGAGGTCCATGGTTTGCTTCCCTCCTCCAACAATCTCCTTTATCGCGCTCCTCTGTCTGCTAGCTCTATCCCTTGGTTGTCCTAGTTTGGTGTCCACTCCCACATCCACTCTCTTTTGTTGAGTCTTATTTTGTTGAGTTTTCAATTCCTGGTCCCCAGTCATCGGGGTTCCCAAGGGTGTGGAGCATCCTAGAGCCACCGGGGAACCCAAGGCCATGGGGTTGAGAACAACTTGTACCACTGGAGGAGATGAGGGGCCTCTAGATGTGTTATTTGTCAGCACACAAATATTTAGTTTTGTTTGGACAAGTGTTGATCCTGGGCTGGAACATTGTGGAGTCTCGGAGCCTGGGTTAATGGTGTCAGAGTTGTTTACCACCTGTAAATGGGAAAAAGGAGAAGGGGTGATGCATTACTTGGTCTCCTCTACTGTGACTTTCTCTTGCACATTGCTCACGAGTATTTCACCCTCTTCTAGACCAGACATGTCATCCACCGAACTAGAGGTGGTATCACAACCCTGAATTGCAGGCACTCCAACCATCTTCCCGCTAGAAGCATCCCCCATTATGGGCGACGGGAGAGGTCTTGATGACAGATGGGTGGTAATCTCACAACCTCTCATCCCAAGAATAGTTTGTTTCAAATTAGGTTCTGACCTCTTAGGAGCCTTGTAGTACTTCCTTGTGTGACCCTTCAATTTGTAGCATTCACAAAAGAGGGTAGCATTCTCATAGACAATATCTTGTGTCCATTTATCCAGCTTAGACTTGAGGACAACAAAGTTTGGGAGAGTCTTATTTATAGACACATTCACACAGAAATGAGCAAAAACAAGCTGGGATTTAGAGAGGGTTACTAGATCCAGCAAAATATAGTGTCCAAAAGAGTTTTGAATCCATCTAAACAGTTGTTTGTCCCAAAAATTGAGAGGCAAACCAGGAAGACGAACCCAAACAGGCGCCATCCTGTTGAGGTTCGCAAAACGGTCAAAACCCAATTTCCATTTAGCCAAGGTGAGGAGGTGTTTTCCACATAGCCATGACCTAGAGAGGATGAAAGAAAGGTCCTTTGCAGCTGTGAAACAAAAGAGAAAGAGACCTATAGGCATGGCTGACACCACATCACTCCCTTTCAGCTTCCACTGGTTTCCCACCCATTTACGAACCATGTCAATGGAGGGATGGAAGTTGAAGAGGTATCCAACCAGGGCCAGGTTAAGCTCCACCATGTTCTTTTCAACAACAGAGTCAACGAGAGTGATCTCTATTCCCTCCTCTGTTAAGATAGTGAGCGTTAGGGTGGGGTCTGATTCCACCTGGGTCCCAATACACACACCTTTCCAGTTAGCCTTGGGGGAAGGATGTGGCAGGGAATCAGAAGTACTTGTCTTGGAATCAGAGATCAAGTCGAGAATAGGGTCTCCCGGTTGGGGGGGACGTTCCCCACCAGCAATTTCTGCCATGACAGAAATTCAAAAGGAGTAATAAATTTAAAAATTTGATTATGTTAATACTTTATAATATTTAACAAATTATTATGTGAGCATATGTAGTATGCTCTATATTTTTATTTATGTTAGTTGTGAGGATAATTATTTGTCTTAACTTCACATTATGTTATTTAAAAGTGTACTGCATTTTTTAAGATAGAAAATGGGTATCTTTTTTTTTTATTATTATTAAAAGAATTATGGAAGGTACAAATTTAAATTTTATGTGGGGATTAGTTCAAATAACAAGACAGAATAATAAGATGTTCTATTACATAGTTTAACTTTAATTATAATTAAATTAGTTGAAGTAGCATAGATTGATATTGCTTTTATCTCATGACACATTATTAGAGCTAATTAAGTACAGTTCTATTACATAGTTGAAGTTTCATTATAATTAAATTAGTTGAAGTAGCATTGATTGATACTGCTTTTATCTCATGACAAATTATTAGAGTTAATTAAGTACAGTCTAATTTTTAAATGAGTATTTAAGATACTCATGCCTGATGAATAAATTGCAACAAGCAACTAGATTTATACTTATAAAAGATGAGAAAATGATAAATCATCATAATACAAGTATGCATAACTTGCATTGTGGTGAAGGATATATTAAGATTATATTTAATACTACAATTGCTCATCCCCTATGAATGTACTATGTAAGGACTATTTTGCTACATGCACAATAAACAACAATAAGCATTGTATCATTTATAAAAGACATAATAAGACTATCAAACATTAATATTCTGCAACCTAAAAATGATGGATGGACAATATTGCATATCTATGTAGCACATCACATTATCTTTAGATTACATAAATGTTACATTCAATTAATAAGAATTTCAACAAACTTTTTTGACTGAATATATTTTTGTCTTACTATTATTTAGATTAATAGTATTAAAGTGTAATTACACAAAGTTCTAAAATTATATTTCATCAATAATGTTTTATTGTCAAATTTTCTACATGTTCATTGACTAATAGTTAGATAGAGTATCATTTATAAAAGGTGCAATATATCAAACAATGTAATTCTACATTTTGAAATAGTATTTTGCTGAAAAACTTATATTCTAGAAAGAGAGGTCATTGGACAAATGCTCAAATTAATTATCAGTTCCTTGTTTATATTTGTTTTAATTTGCCACTTCTTCATACAAATTTAACGCTAGAACAAATAAACTAGCAAGTAACTTTGATTTTATAGATGCTTTGACTAGTTCAAAAATATCTCCATAAATGATATCCCAAAAATATAAAAAATAAAAAATAAGGAAAACCTTTATTCGAGGAACGCCATCTTGATCCATATAAAACAAAAACGATCTTACTTTATGTAAGAATATCTTCGAGATGAAACTAAACAAAATGTCTACTTTCCTTCTCTAACGACGAAAACAATAAATATCACTAAAAATCAATAAATAATATAAAAAGAAATGATTTTTTTCTCTTAAATAAAACTTTTAACAGCTGCGTATCTTTTCAAATTGAACGTTTCTACTCTTAAACAATTTATATTATAAACTGAGATCAATAAAAAGTGTAAAAGATGGCTGGATGTTTCACGTGGTAAAGTGGTGCCGTTTCACGTTGGAAAATGGGGAATTCTATCTTCAACATTAAAAATATGTATCAATAGCTGGTTAGTTACAATGAAATGGGAAAAATGACTGCTTTTATTATGACTCCATCCATCCACGATTATGGGAAAAAATAAGTACTTATTTAATCAATTAAAGTGGAGCAATTAAAAGCCATGTAAGTAAATATAGTGTTAAATTTGCAAGTAGTAGCAGCAGCTATCACGGAAATCCCACTGGAAGACAAGAAGGCAATCATTTTTGTAAGTTGAGAGCTTTAAAACTTTGACGAATCTTGGTGAATTGTAGGTATGAGTTTTTTTTTTAGTATATAGTAGTAAATTGTATATTTTTTTTCCGAATTTATGTTTCAGATTGCATTCAGTATTCAACATTATTTTTCTTTTTTTTGATGATGGATTGTTGAGTTGAATCTCAAAAGTTGATTCGTAAAGATTGCATAATTTATTCGAACTTTGATGAAAGTAAATAAATTAGTAGATTAGATACATTCATTTGAAAATAGTTGTTTATTGGTTTTTTTTCGGGACGGAAGGTTTTATCCAATTTTATTTTGACATATAGGTATTAATATGAGAGCAGCAGTCAGATTTTTCTTGTAACTTAAAATATACATTTTGCTAATATTTTTCATTGTGGAATGATGATATCTATAAATGAGAGGTAACTAGCAATTTTTATTATATCATTTAATTTAGTGATTGCAAAGATACTATTCGTTATATATATATATATATATATATATATATATATATATATANTTTATATATATATATATATATATATATATATATATATATATATATATATATATATATAAACCTATTCATTTGTATATAGGTAATGTTCATTGCTACAATACATACATCAACAACTACATTGGAATGGACAATGAGTGAAATAATGAGAAATCCAAGTGTGATGAAGAAATTGATTCTACCGTAAAATAAGATGAGAAAATAACATATTCTCATATTATGAGATTGGAATACTTGCATTGTGTTGTGAAAGAGACATTTAGATTATATCCACCAGATTCCTTGCTCATTCCACATGAATGTAGAGAAGCTTGTATTGTGAAAGGACTAGATCATAAGTACTTGATACCAAAAAACACAAGGTTTATAGTTAATGCTTGGGCTATAGGAAGAGATCCAACAGTATGGAAAGGTCCATTGGAATTAAGGCCCAAGAGGTTTCTGGGTAAAATTTTTGACATAATCAATGATATAGAATTCAACATGATTCCTTTTGGTGTAGGAAGGAGAAGTTGTCCTAGTGCTTCCATGGGCATTCCTATTGTTGAGGTTGCATTGGGGCATCTCTTTCACTACTTTGATGTGATAAGTGAAGATGATATAGACATGAATGAATCTTTTGGAATAACCATACATAGAATGGAGCATCTATTTGCTAATCCAAGTTGGAGGGTAAGTTCGAATGTACCATCTTCCATCAAAATGTAATTATTGTTAAAAAAAAAATAATAACTTTTCCTTCAAATTATGTAAATTGTATATATAATAAATAATTATTCATGTCATTATGATATGAATAAAATCAGCAACATGTTATGAATAAGCATGTGATGGTCAGAAGGCTCGAAAGGTGGTTTAGTTTGGACATCTTTTTGGTTTTTCCTTCAAAAGTTTGTAAAGGATTTTGGGTGCCCTTCAAAACCCATTTGTGTCTTTACATTTTATTTTGGTTGACTATTGTTTATCTATGTTCTATATTTTAGCAACATTTTATTCATATGGGTTCCGGGTCCCTTCCAAAACTATTTTAACTTTAAATAAAAACTTGTTATGAATTTAACTACTTCAAATAAAGTACTACATCATTATACCCATTCTGTATAGTATTTATGGTTAAAACATATAACAATTTATCTCTTGTAAATTATGTTTATAAAAGATACTTATAGTGTAGAGTTTGTAATGTTTCTATTATTCTAAATTATGAGATAATTATTTATTGAGTAAATAACTTAACTCAAATAAATAAGTAAGCATTAACACATTTCATATATAACTCACTCAAGATGAAGATATCAAAATTAATATGAATTTTAGATAAGAATTTAGAGACATATTTTATTGTAATTAAAATATTTAATTTTTTTAAATATTTTTCCTTCCTCTTTCTAAAAGCTGCCTTAAATTAAGATGACCTCATTTGAACATATATTATTTAGAGATATTTAAAAGTAAAAAATTTATAGAATATTTGATTGAATAAAGGTGTATTCTCAATGCTTATTTATTAATATAATGAAAATATTTTTACTTGTGAGGTAGTTGGCAATTCATAAATTAATGTAACTAGATAGTAACATCCATGTAATTACATAATGTACTAATCGTACAAACAAAGAAATAGTAATAAAAAATTATGTTAACATTCCTCCCTTGTTACATTTCTCCTACAAATGTACCCTAGAATCATTAAAATTACCTTGCCCTAGAGATCCCCCTTAAGACTTACATAACATTACTTGTTGATTACATAATATGAATACATAGTTTTGAGAAGATCTTCTCCTGAAGAAGAAAATTCCAAAGCAAGTGGGGCTCCATCAAGCCATGTCTTGACCCTTGGAAAGGTGTAGCTTTGAGCTGTGCCAAACAATCAAATTATAGAGTCTTTAATTATTCAACAATGATCCTTAATAGATATGACATATCTCTATCACTTCCCAAAGATTGCACGAGGGTATAAGTATTGATCATATATTTTGAAGTTTGCAAGACAATAATCCATATTGAGCTCAACACCAAATCTCAAACCGATCTCCAAAGTGTAATCTTAATAATAAATGTACTCTTCAAATTTTTTATCATAAACAAAGAAAGTAAAATAAAAAATAAAAAAACAAAAACTCTTGTCAACTAGAACACCATCTCAAAGTGAGAATATGACTTGATATGATGGAAATTACTCCATCCTCCAGTGTCTCCAACCTCCAAGGTTACCATGTTACTCCTTCAACTCTAAAAATAGCACCATAGGAATTACCTTCAATCTTTGACAAAGGGGTAATATTTACGTATAAGCATAGGGGAAATGCCCTCTTTTCAACTACTACAATGTATCCTAATAGATTTCTATATATAATAGATTTCTATGATATTATATATTTGAAACAATTGAACACTACCACCCTAATCTATCATTTTTAATGTTCAACTCTTTCATAACCAATCCTTCCATGCGAAGAGCTCATTTCAATATCTAATTGAGATGGAAGTAAATTTATGTAATTTTATCACCAAGTCTCTTGCACTTCATTCGCTTCTTGATTTGATAAAAAAAATTTAGTAAGGAAAAAGAGTAGGAAAACATGTGATTTTAAAAGATAGTACTTGGTAAGATATGGCCCTTCTTTGGGAAAAAGAAAGCTTCAATAGCCATTAAAATAAACAATAATTTATCAATTCTAGGAACTTGCGGCCCTACACTAATTTTTTTTCATCTCAACCCCTATTTAAACATTCAAAACCAAAATTCTCTAGCACCTCTAGTAGTCTTCGTTGCAACAACAAATTTGCACAACCATTCCAACAATTTTTAGCCCATGACACTATATTTCATTCAAGCATATTATCAAATAGCTCCCGTATCATGTCTATTGTTCCAAATTTGGCATGGCATTTACAATGTCTTTGTTGTTGGCGAGGTCATATTGGAATTATAGGAAATTTGATATATTTTCTTTGGGGATATTGCATTTCAATTCAAGTGGATCGTTTCTTTCCACAATTGACATTGTTGTCATCTTTTTAAGAGTAGTTTCCATAATGTGAGAGATCTTACTCCTATTTCTTTATGCCATTTTTAACATGATAAATTTACTAGTAGTATGTAGTCTCACAACAACTGAGAAGAATGATACGATATCCTCACTTCATTAGACATAGTTCAAGAATTTCCCTTCAATGCACCACATAAAGGCAATAAAGAAAATTAGTTTTCTGCAATCATAACTTTTGTAGATCTTTTCACTATGCTAGAGGGTTTGTTGCTGCGTAAGAGTTCCATTACTAATGCTATAATTTCAATTCAATGCATTCAATGTACCCTAGAGATTTTCCATTACCATATGATGAAATAGTTGTGAATGATCAATGATCATTCACTAATATGATGGAAACATTTGTAAATGTAAAGTGATTGGTAGTTGAACAGTTAATTTAGATGAACACAACATCCACACAATAATAAAATGTACTAATTGAACTAATAATGTAATACTCATTAAAATTTACACTAAAAATATTGTTATCCTAAAGATGTATCCATTAACAATTTTCTTTAGATATGAGAGGAGAACTGAATAACACTGCAACTTTTAAGAACTTCTAAAAGTTGGGCCATGTAAAACTTTCATTGATTTTTGGTTGAGTCATGACTCTTGTAGAAGCTTGGCTTCACAAGACGAGTGATGAGATAAATGTTTCCTTGAATTTTACTATTCTAAATCCAGAAAGGTATAAATGGACAATGGTTTCTAAAGGAGGAACTAGTGTGATACATATCAATACTATTAGAGAATTAGGTTATGCAAGTGATCTTACATGTTATTATGGCTACAAAAATACAAAATGTGGAATGAAATGATTTAATGGATTCACAACATTCTTTTACAATTCCCACTTTCAAGATGAGGCTTCCAAAGACTCATCTAAAAAAATCAAATGGATAAAACCATAACAAGATCGTTCTTGGAGGTTGTTGGGACTAGAGGATGAAATTTTTTCATCATCTCAAATGAGCTTCTCACGTTGATATGATTCTTTTGCATGAGAACCATTTTTGGATTTTATCTTTCATGCTTAGTCTTGTTTGTTGATGATGACAGATTTGTACATTACATGTGTCATAAAGGTTATATTTTGGAGACAGGTTTAAGGTTTGGTGAAGAGCTTGCATATGGATGGTTTCCTAGAGAGCATGAAAATGTGATAAATAATTATAACCCTTATGATGGTAAAAGATGCCATGATGGAGCCATGAGTGAGAGGAGCTCAATATGCATCATTTTCAAGAATAAATTGAGGTCTATGATTTGAGAGTTCAGGACTGAGAGGTGGAGGATTCAATTTAAGGCCCCACCTTTATGGGGGTTAGGTAGGCAAATTGATGGAGGTCCACTTGGTTTAGGATTTACTTTTTCAAGAGCATATTTTCTACAAATTAAGTATTTGTATTATGTAATTAGCATTTTTTTATGTAAGCCTTAAGGGGGGTCCCTAAGGAAAGGTCAATTTGATGTTTTAGGATCAATGTACATTAAGTGGGAGAATTTTGGTATAATGCTTGATATGTAAATATCATTATATTTAGAACATAACTATTATTTAGTTAGTAAATGCACTATGGAGGACAGTAACTTGATAATGTGACTGTATAAAATGATGTCCGCACCTTATAATAAAATTGATCAACCATTTTTCTCTAACAGAAAATAGCTATTACATGATTTGGATTAGTGGAACTTTATTTTAGTGGGATTAAGCATAGATTAAAATGATAAAACTTCCAATGTTGCACTTTATTGATATATTGTGTTTTCCAACATAGGCCATTTTATGATTTTTGTCAAGTGAAAGGTTTATGCTATCGGGATCTATATTGGGATCTATGATTATTTTAAATTGAGTAATTTTACTAGGAAATCACTAATAAGTGACAAAGTGTTGGAAGTGAAGAAAAAGTATAATAAGATACAAAGATTAAAAAATAAATAAATTACTATACCCCTGTAATCTCTTATTCTCTTCAATACAATATGAAAGATATTTATTCTTATTTAAACTTATGTTTTTCATAGGTCAATAGAACTCAGTCATAAATTCTTCTTCCTAATGCCTTTGTTTTGTCATCTTTCCATAGGATTCTTCTTTAATCATATGATATAGATATAGATCTAGTCACTTAATAGAACACAAATATTTTAGTATTATGTTTTTTTTATAATATATATTTAATATGCAAAACAATAACATTATATTTCTTGCTTAAAATGTAACATGTTTTTAGGTTTTCATTGTAGCTACTTCAAATTCAAATATATCTCCAAGATTTATTTTATCTTACTAAAAATTACAACAAATATACATAGCCCATATTAGGTTCTTTTTATCACTCTTCAACCATATGTATACTTTACAATTCTTTCTTGTATTTCCTTTCATTTATTTGTAATTAGTTATTAGATGGGTTCAATACATGGTCTGGATTTCTCAGTTTATAAGGTAAAAAGGTGGTAGAAAACTAATGCTTGGATGACCTATGAAGCATGGTAAAAAATGAACCCTATATTTTCCACCATTGCCCTCTCGGGCTTGCAATATCAATTTTCTCATCCATTGGTTAGGTTATAGGTTCCATCCTTTTTAAGGTCTTTCATGCTACTCATGCTCGCTAAGAAATTTCAATGTGGACATCTACCTTATCTCTTCCCCAAATTTGAGTTTCTCTTGACACCAATTGTTCACTTTCACTTTACTCTATTGTAGAGTAGCCTTCCCTGGGATTTCTTTGCATCTTGTATTATTATTGTTATTATTATATTTTTTATGTCATAAATTTTACAACATTTTCATTGTAAAGATTTTATTTTTACAAATTTCCTATCATAAATTGGACACATGACAATTCAATTTAGTATATGTATAAATTTCATTGCAAGTGGAAAATTTGAGCAGTAGAATGTATTTGTGCTCAAAGATGATGTTTTGAACATGTGAATAGAACTCAAGCTCATCTTTATTTATTTCATAGAGAAATTACCATTACAACCCAAAGAAGCCATTGAATGTATTGCACCAAAGAAGTTGTCTCCATCTTATGAGTAAATCTGAAGATCATATTTATCAACTGATAGACTAATTATGTTGTAAATTGCCATTTTTCATCATATTTCATGTAGGAAAATATTATGTGGCACAAGAAAAAAATGACCATGTGATAGTTCCTTTTCAAATGTTGAATATGATTTTGGATAAATGTATCGACAACATTATTAAGATAGAATATTTCTTAGCTAGCATCGGCAAACCATGTGTAGTTCTCTTTTCAGAAGGTGACATCTCACCTCAGTTTCTTTCGTTCTCCATAAATGTGCATTTCAATAATATTGTGCATACTTGGTCAATTATAATATTTTATACTTGGATTACTAATTTTTTAAATTTTATATTTAAATAAAGTCACGGGGTCTTCATTGCAGGGCAATACACTGTCCCGTGCCTTCATATTGCGAGGTTTATAATGAACAAAAGAAGGGGGCAATATATTGCCTAAATAGGGGGTATGCAGATTTTTGGGGATGGGGGATGGGGGTTTATATAGGAAAATAGGGGTGGCATATTGGAGGGGTATTGGAGGGGGGTGACAAAAATGGAGTTTGGGGTAATATTTTTTGAAAATAGCGGGATTCTTTAGTATGCCAGAAACACACGTGCTATGATTCAGGTTCACTAAGTGAAGCCCCGGTGGATAAAGTGTTTTTATAATTTTTTTTGATACAAGTATTTGACAAATCATTACATCTGAAAACATTTTTTTCATCCTTGTTTAGAATAATGTAAAAAAAGTTTGCACTTGATACCATGCAAGAAAGACATTTTAAATTCTGAACAAAGTAAATCAGATTTCATATTTTATTTAACCGCCTCTCTTCACCACCAATGGGAAACCACCATAATTCAAGTTGTATAAAATAGTCTAGAATAAAAGAAGTAAGAGTAACTTTTTTTAGAGGACAAATAAAAGATAGAAGAAGAGGGTTGCATGTTGAGAGGCGCAGACTTAGAAAGTTGGATATGTGATGTATGTTATTTTAAAAGAAAGTAAATTGATGGGATAAAAATTAATTGGAGGTTATTTTTTATATGAAGGCCCCTTTAAAAAAATTAGATTTTCTTTAATTTAGCTCTGAACAATAACAAGTTATATTTCTTCTCATTATACTTTGATGGAAATAGTAGAGACTTACTATCTAAGGTACATATTTTGTTTTTACAGGTCAAGGATTTTTTTTTGGGCTCTTACTCCTAATGGTTTCTTTCAATTTTTAAGGCCTTCAAGTTGCATGTTGGAGTTCCTTATCCCCATCCCTTTTGGGCTTTCATATGGAACTCGGTCATTATTCATAAGATGAATATTTTCTTTGGGCTTCTTTTTCAGAATAAAACCTTTACCATTGAGAACCTTTGTTAGAGGGGGTTTCCTATTATTAACAGATATTTTTTTTATGCATGGAAGATCATCAAGACTCTTTTTATTTACACTTTAAATGTCCCCTTTTTAGATAGGTTCGGTCTTATTTTCTTAATCTATGGTATATTTCACGGTTATTTTTGGCCTCCTCTAAATGTTGGATTCAATAGGTTTACACTTTTTTCAACCTTTCCCTTCTATTTCTTTAGTCCCATATGATGCCACATATATTACTTGGGGTATTTTGAAAGAGATAAATAACTGTATCTTTGGACATGTTGTTTGTCCTCCTAAGGTGGTGGGTTTGAAGGTTTAATCTACAGATAAGGATTTAATTTATTGATTACTTGGAATAATTTTAAAGCTTCAAGTCCCTTCTTTTCTCCTTCTTAGTTAGAAATTAGTGTTCCTAATCACTAAAATATCTACTAGGATACTTCTATTCTTTTAGCTAAACTGAAGAGAATCATAGATGGTGTGGTCTAGAAAGCACCTCTAGAAGGTTGGATTAAAATTTAAAATAATGGGTCAAAAAAAGAAAACATCAGGCCTGCTAGTTGTGGGGTATTGTCTTGTGACCATAATGGTAGGTTTTTTTCAATAGCAGCCCGCCCTTTGGGTTCTTAGTCAAACTATTATATCAAGGCTTATGCATTCTACATTGGATTAAAAATGGTAGCTTCTTAGGGATTTATAAAGGTTTGTCTCAAATGTGATTCATTGTATATCATCAACTACCTAAAAGAGACCCAAACCCAAAGTTGGAAATTAAAAACCTTGGTCCTTGATAGTTTAATTTTACTAAAAAATTTTCCAAATGTTTAATATTTATCATATTTATCAAGAAAGTAATTCTATTACGGATGGGTTTGCAAACTTATTATTTGTACAACCTAATGTGAGAAGATGGGGAATAAATCATATCATCCTCCAAGGTATTAAAATATTTATTCAAAATGATTGGAAAGGATGCTAATTTTGAGGTATTTTTGGGAATGGTTGATTTGAAGTCAAGACTTGTGCAAAGTGGCATGGTGACAAGTTTGACCTTCATAATGGTGTGTCAATATGTAGATGGCTTTATGAGCCCTATTTATTGAAGCTGATTATTTTCTTGGTCATTTGGGTTCTTTTTCTCCCCTTGGAATGATGGGTGGAGATAGGAACATAGTTGAGCCAATTGTAAACCAAAAATGGGAGGAGAATGCTAAAGTTTGGAGCAAGCTATCTACTGGAGACCTCACCTTGTACATTGAGAAGTTGCATGGTTCTGATCCACATGTTACAATTACATTTGAGGAGGGTTGGAATGAGGGTATTCTTAAGGTGTTTGGTTTGATTTGGTGGTTACAAAAGAACTTGTGCCAGAGGATTCTTATACTCTAGTGGAGGGAAGAAATTTTTTAGGGATAGAAAGATTGCACATGAATCTATGGAAATATTATTTGACAAAGGCTATAGGGAAAAATTTAAAACTATTTATAATGGAATTTATGATAGGATTACTTTAATCATCCAAGGACAAAGATTACAAAAGTAATTATGAGGTCTGTGACGCTTCACAATCACTTTTGTAGCATGTTTAGTTATTACTTTGTTATCTTGAATCACTTTAGGTTCAAGATAAGTGCATATTGTTACCTTTTTATCTGTTTTCATCCTTGTCTCATAGTTTCAAGGTTCATAGGAAAAATCCATCAATCCTAGTTATACACAAGGATTTAATCCTTCTTATTATCAAATTTATAAAAGCTACCTTTGTGCAAAAGAATCCCAAAATTGGTATGGCTAAGAAAGATATTAACTATTTTTTGATGGAGTACTCTTTGGTGCTAGAGGATGTCCCTTCTGGTGATGATGGTGTGTTCATTTGTGTAAATTTACAAACCCTAAGTAGGAAGCCAAGGCCCACCTTTAAATTATTTCATTTAATTATGAAGATTCAGACTACACTCCCTCTAATGAGCATGTCTCTGATTCCTTTAGCCCTGGCAGTGATGTGAAAGGCAAGATAAAAGTGGAGGGTTCTTCCTTTGTGTCAACTAAGGGGAAAGAGAAAATACCTTCAACTTCCCATTCTTCCCATTTCAAAAAACCTAAAAAGATGTTGATAGAAGTGAGGACTGTATTTGGTAGTCCCCATATACTAATGATATTTATATGGACCTTCATGTTGATATCCCTATAGGAAATGATACACCTTTCTAGAATGGATCATCTATGTATGATAGCGTGAATATGGCAAATAATTATATAGAAATTATGGCCAACCTCTTAATGGGAAAGATTAGGTACTAAGAGGGGGGGGCGGGTGAATCAGTATTAACAAAATTCAAACACCTTTTCTTTTGATTGAACTTTAAACCATTAAACATTCACCGATAGTAACTTTAACTGATAGTATTCATAGTATTACGAATATATTGTAAATTAAACATAAACTAAATAATAGTAACTCATAATCATATCCACACATCCATAACTGATAAATTTCAGTTACGCAATTTCATTTTTCTTCTCGTCCTCCTCCTCTATAAAACATCCAAAACACATAAATTTTGGTTACATAAAAATAAACTCTGTAGTAGGGGGTCTAGTAGGGTTTCTTGTGTTACCTGTACAATGACCAATTCTTGAATTGGTTGATCTTTTGTAGTCTTTTATGTTGTAACTTTGTCATCTTCTCTTCCAACAGAAACTTGTGCTAAACCTTCTTGTTTCTCATTTGGCTTATCCAATTCTCTAGTAATATCTTCAGTAATAACTACATCCTTGGTTGCTAACATATCGGTTGCATTAGGTGTATTTCTAATAAGCTCACTTACAGTAAATGTGTCATCTACATTTGATGTTCCTGGCTCTGAATAGGCTTGATTCTGCTCTTTATTTAGTATTTTATTCCATACTTTAGTTATGTCTTGTTCTAACATAGATTCATCATTTAATAGAATGATAGTTGTTAACATCTTTGTTATGAACTCTGGCTTATATTTATCCATATACACTTCGACATCATTCTTCAATAACTTTGGCAATTTCTTCTTCAATATTTTTTATCTTCATTCGTCAACTCTCTGATATGTTGAATCCCATCTTGTCAACAAGGTCTCATATAAATCTCTGGGAATATTATCCTTTACATCTTTAGGATATTTGTTGTACTTAAGAAAATGTTAAATAATAGTATCTTCTATCAATTTCTTATCTTCTTCTATTAACTTTACAAAGGTAGTGGTATTGATTCTCCCAACTAATAATATATCATTTATATACTCTATCATTTCAGTAGAGTTCATTGGTATCTTGAATTTATTTCTACATGATCACTTTCCCCATGTCATGATCTCCTTCTCTGATTTAGTGTCCTCTTCATTTGTGTCACTTTTCTTTACAGTAGTAGGGGTTGTCTTCTTCTAACTTTTGGTGGTTCTCCTCTTAGGTACTTGAGGATGTGATCACCTTCTTCTAGGCATTTTCCTTTTTGGCGTATCCTTAATAATTGGTTCTCCTTTACCGACATCTATACGTGTGGTCAATTCTGCTTCCACTTCCAGTACTTCACTACCCTCAATCTCTTGAATCACTAGTAGAGTTTGTGTCTCTGTAGATGTTCCTTCATTTTTCACCCTTCTCATCTTGATTGGTGTGGAGGGGAGCTCTAGTGTCTTCACTTGTGATTTCTCCTCTATCTCTTCTGGTTGTGCACTGCTTTCACCTTCACTTCTTTGATATTTGTCTGTCCACTTCTTTAGCATATATTCTCTCTTCTTTTGAATCTTAGGCTTCTTGATTTCTAATGTAATCCTTTTGTAAGCTTGAGTTAGATCATCTTCTAGGGCAGTGTTCCTTTACATCAATTCTTCAACTACTACATCGACTTCTTCCGTACTTGTACCCTTTTCTGATTGCTCTTTAATGTTATCCAGTGTTAAGTGAAACTTCTTTGACAGTTCCTTTCTTTTGGTGAAAGAGTGTCTCAACTTCTTATTTAGATCTTCAACTTGTTCCAAGGCTTCGCCCAAGGATTCTTGCATTTTCTTCTCTATCTTATATCTCTCCATACTCCAAGATATACTCTCAAGATGTTAAACTTCCCTCCAGAGAAATAAGCTCTAATACTAATTGTTAATTGGAAAGATTAGGTAGTGAGAGGGGGGTTAATTAGTATTAGTAAACTTCAAACACTTTTTCTTCTGATTGAACTTTAAACCATTAAAAATTCAATGATAGTAACTTTAACCAATAGTGTTCACAATATTACTGATATGTTGTAACTTACATAAAAACTAAATAATAATAAATCGTAATTAGATCTACACATCCATAACACATAAAGTTTTGTTACACAAAAACCCTTGGTTAGAGGGAAAAACTACGGTGGGTATGACACCCACAACTCTTCACTATAGAAATTGTTTTGCTAGTTAGGGCTTACAATATGTAAATGCCCTCGTGACTCACCCAATAAGGAGTGACTAATACATTTTTAAGTGTATCTACAATCCTGTTAATAGTACTTTGCTAAGCGATTTAATCTTGCATGTGTGACATTGACCCTATTAAAGGATTTACAAAAGCTCACACATAAATGAACTTATCACTCCTGTTGGAGACTACTCGGTTAAGTGATTTACAATACCTTGTAGAAACTGTTAGGATTCTTCAAAAGATAGTAATGACCTGTATACATTTCCTTCAAAATCTTGTCAAATCCCTTGTGCTCTAAATATTTGTACTCTTATCTGCTCTGATTTCAATTCGCTTCTCTGCTCAATTTTGTCTTAGTAACTTCTTCTCAACAACTCTCTATGATCTGTTCCTTAAGCTTCTTATCACTGAATCTCCTTCCCTCATCCTTCATTCCTGACCTTTGATCTTAGGGTTAATAAAAAACTTAATCTCAACCAATCCATAAACCATTTTCATATTCTTCCTCTTGTCGGCTACTGTGTAAGTTTCCTTACAACCAATAGTTGTCAGCTTCTGATAGTTTACCTCCTTATTCCATTAACTCTTCCTTATGTCTGATAGGTATTTTGATATCTATTTGACATCAATGAAAAGACTTATCATAATGCCAATGATATTTCCAATGATCTTCCCAGTAATTTCAAACATAACCAATCTACTCTACTTATGTGGATCGTGTTTGAGATTATACCTTGCCAGATAGGTGTGTTCAAACCCCCAATGTGCATAATATGGATAAAATCCTTGCCAATATGCATGAGTAGTTGTATGAAGGGATTAAGGATTTGAAAGAGGGGCATGAACAACACATTAAAACTTTGGAGTATCTCATTGCAAAAGTATATGAAAAAACTTTGGAGTATCTCATTGCAAAAGTATACTAAAATGGAGAATATCTCAGATGAGCTAAAGAAGTTAAATTCCCAAGGAGAGGCTATCCAAGGTTTAAATCATAGGGTTCCTTTGATTCCTTTGCTGGCAGTGTGAAATCAAAGAAGTAAATGATTGATCCAATGGTAGCCTCTAGCTCTCTTGTTGGTCCAACCACTAGATTTTGTAGCAAGTACAAAGGTTTCACTCTCATTGATAGTATTGTCAACAAGGTTCACAACATCAATGATGATCTAATTCAAAAAAAATTAAAAAAATCTACTTAAAAAACTATAATTCCTTTGGGGTTTTATACCATATTTTTGTTTCTTATGTTTTTTTTTGTCCAATGTATGGTTCATTGTCGGTAAGTTTTGACTGGGATATTTTTATATAAAATGGTTCCAAGTCCCTTCAAAACATATTTTCCTTTAATAAAAAACAAAGAATAAAAAGAACATATAAAAAAAAGAACCAAAAGAGTTTAAATAAACTTTGAGTTCAAATCAAGACAAGAAATAAGGAAATAAAAGAAACACAAGAAAAGAAAAAGAAGAAGAAGATCATATAAAAATTGAACCAAGAAAATTCAAAGAAAGTTTAAGCTCAAACCAAAATAAAAAATATGGAAAATAAAAGAAGCACAAAAAAAGAAAATACAAACAAATGAAATCAAAGAATAAAAGTTGATCATATTGAAAAAACCAAAAGAATTCAAGGAAAATTTTGATTTCAAAACAAAACAAGAAATATGGAAACAAAAGAAACAAGTTGTGCATCAACCAATCCCTCCAAATATACTATCACAACAATAAGAAAAGAATATACCTAGCAAATATATAATAACTAATTATTTGTATTAATATGATAAAAGTATATTATAACATTTGAATAAGATTTTAATATTAAATATATTAATATTAAGTTTATATTTAATTATTTAATAATTTAATAATAAATTGCTATATAGTTATACTTAAATTTATATAATGTCTTTTTTGTTTTATGGGATTGTTTGAGATTACTATTATGATTAACAATATAATATTTCCTATAAAATGAGAATCAAATGATATGAGAGTTGTAGTCTCTAAGTTTATTTTGTTATTTTGCTATTAAATTTATGAAAATTATATCTTAGATGAGTATTAAAAAATTAGAGTTATTTGAAAACTATAATTTTGTATTGCTATTTTGTATATCATAGTTATATTTTGTTTCAATCAATCTATTTTCTTGTAATTTAACATTTTTTATTTATAGATTTAGGAGAATGTGATAGAAAGAACTTTCTAACTAATTTGAGTAATTAACAACATTTATACAATTTTAAACTTTTTTTTATTATGTCTACATATTTTCTTATGACTATACATGGATCACATTTCATTATTGATCATTAAATAATCTTATTCATTATTAAAATAAGATAATTAGAGCATGAAATTTGTATGTAATCATAGCTTGCTAAAATTTTAAGTTAGATTATGTAAATATTTTTTGCTATGAGCATTTTAAGTCACATTCCATTTAAATATTTACATTTTGTGATTCTATGCCCTCCATAATATTCATAGTATATAATAATACTATGGGTATAACCATTGCATCTCCTTTTGGTGCAAGTGCTAGTTTATTTTTTCATCTAATTCCAAGTATAAAGAACTTGCACCTACAATCTTGGTGTAAAATTGCCAAGTCGTTAACCAAAGGAATAAATACTATCGAAAGCATGAAGCAAAATACATAGAGAGATATGATAGGTTGAATAAGAATCATGAACCTTAAGTCAAGATTCTATTTTGAAATTGTATATTTAAAAAATATTATTCTATATATAAGATATTGTAAATTAAATTAATGTATTTTTAGGCACATATAAAATTATAATCTATATAAATTTCTATCAACGTAGCTCTTTCTTGTATAAGTGCTAGGAATATACTCTATTCTATATAAGTGTTAATAAAATAAGAAGAAAAGAGAAACAATAAGATTGAGAACTAAATTTGATATTATAGATTCCTACACCACTTTCGAATATCTTCATCCATGATATCTCAAAAATGTTAAAGAAAAAAGGACATAATATCCATTCATATAAAATATAAAAAGATCTAACTTTATGTAGAATATCTTCATCATCAAGACTTAGTTGCATTCATGTCCAATCGAAAGAAATTAGACAAAAAAGTCTACTCAACTTTAATGATGAAAACAATAAATATATTTAAAAAGTAATAAATAATATTAAAAAATGATTTTCTTTCTTAAATAAGAATTTTAAGAGATACGTATCTTTTCAAATTGAACGTAAATAGCTTTTTTATTATGCACTGAGAACAATAAAAGGTGTAAAAAATGGGTGACCGTTTGCCGTGGGAATGTGGCTGTTTCACGTTGGAAATGTGGAACTCTCATATTCAAGAGTAAAATGAAATGCGAATAATGAGAGTGTGTTTCTTATGACTCCATCCGTCCATGTTTTTGGGAAAAATATGTAATGCTTTAATCGATTAAAATGGAGCAATTAAAAGACATGGAAGTAAATATAGTGTTAACTATGCAAGTAGCAGCAGCTGTCATCTAAACACATCTTTTCATTTGAAAGATTCAAAAGAGAAGTTTCATAGTCATATGTCATATCAGGGGACAATACAATAACAGCATGTTTATTTTCATATCACTCCAACTCCAGCGCGTGTGGAACAGAAACCAGATGGAAAATATGTGATGCCTTAATAATTGGAGAGCAGAAGCAGAAGTAGCAGCAGTTGTTCTCTCTATATAGACTTCTCTCCCCCAGCAAAGTAAACCAGCACTCTGCCTTTTTGGGTTTCCTTAAAAATGGATCTCTATACAAGTGGTTCTGCAATAGGCACTGCAATCTTATTGTTTGCTGTGTTTCTCTCCCTTGTAATGAGATGGGCGAGAAAAAGCAATGGGAGATCGCGTTTGCCAGGACCATTTGCGCTGCCCATCATAGGAAATCTTCATCAGTTGGGAGCTCTTCCTCACCGTAGTTTGCAGCGGTTGGCTGAGAAACATGGCCCAATCATGTTTGTGAAGTTGGGTTCTGTTAATGTAGTCGTTGCCTCTTCTTCTGAGACGGCAAAGCAGTTTCTGAAAACCCACGACTTGAATTTTGCCAACAGGCCGTCTACTGCCGCTGGAAGACACTTGTTTTACAATGGCAGAGACATCTTGTTTGCTGCCCACGGAGATTATTGGCGAGACATGAGAAAACTATGCACAGTGGAGCTGCTGAGTGGGAAGAAAATCGAATCATTCAGTGGCGTGATGGAGGAAGAGGCGATGGCGATGGTGCAATCGATGTGGGAGAAGAGCGAGGAAGGCAGAGTGGGCGTAAATGTGACCCAAAGCGTTGCCCGCTACACCTCGGACTTGACATGGCGGATGTTGACGGGTGGGACAAATCGCGACCTCCGATCCGGCGGCACGGCGTTTGAGGAACTGATTATCGAGGTTGCTAATCTGACTGGAGCTGTCAATCTTGGTGATTTCATTCCTTGTTTGGGGTGGCTGGACTTGCAGGGGCTGAGGCAACGTATGAAGAAGGTCCACCAGCGGTTGGATGCAGTTTTTGAGAAAATAATAGATGAACATGCAGAGCGCAAGAGGAGCCGCAGCGCAGAGGAGATTAAGGGGCATAAAGACTTGGTTGACGTGCTTCTCGACATGGAAATCACAGTAGAAGACAAGAAGGCAATCATCTTTGTAAGTTCAACTTTAATTTTGATAAAGGTAAATAGGTTAGTGGGATTAGAATAGATTCATTTGGAAAATGGTTATACACTCTTACCATGCACCACGTACTTGCAGTAATTTACATAATTTAATTTAGTTAATGAATTGTATGTTTTTTATTATATCAATTATTTTACGGGACTTTGTATACAGGTGATGTTCGTTGGTGCAATAGACACATCAGCAACTACATTGGAATGGGCAATGAGTGAATTATTGAGAAATCTAAGTGTGATGAAGAAATTACAAGAAGAAATTAATTCCATAGTAAAACAAGATGAGAAAATAACATATTCTCATATTTTAAGAATGGAATACTTGCATTGTGTTGTGAAAGAGATATTGAGATTACATCCACCAGTTCCCTTGCTTGTGCCACACGAATCTATAGAAGCTTGTACTGTGAAAGGGTCTGACCATAACTACTTTATACCAGCAAAAACAAGGCTTATAGTTAATGCTTGGGCTATAGGAAGAGATCCAAGAGTATGGAAAGATCCCTTGGAATTTAGGCCTGAGAGGTTCATGGGTAAAAACTTGGACATAAATAAAGATATAGAATTAAGCATGATTCCTTTTGGTGCGGGAAGGAGAGGTTGTCCTGGGTCTTCTATGGGCATTGTCATTGTTGAGGTTGCATTAGGACATCTTTTCCACTTCTTTAATTGGAGAAGTGAAGATGGTATAGATATGGATGAATCTTTTGGAACGACCATTCCTAGAAAAGAGCATCTATTGGGTATTCCAAGTTGGAGGTTAAGTTTGAATGCACCATCTTCCCTCAAAATATAATTATTGTAAAAGAAATTAGAATGTTTTCCTTCAAATCATATATTTTATTAAATATTGTTCGTCTTATTATGATATGAATTAAAAACTAAAATTGTAATGTATTGCAACATGTTATGATTAAAGCTTGTGTTGGTTGAAAGGCTCCAAGAGTGGCTTAGTTTCCATCTCTTTGGTTTGACCTTCAATTTTTTGTAAATGGTTTCAGGTGCCTTCAAAATTTGCTTGTTTCTTTTGAATTGTTATTGGGTGTTTGTTGTTTGTCTTTCTTTTATTTTTTAGCAGCATTCTATAAGTGGGTTTTGTATCCCAATAGACATTCATTTTTATGAGGTTTTGGGTTGCTTTAAAACCCATTTTCTCTTTAAACCCCATTTTACTTTTAATCAAAAATATGTTACGAAATAAACTACTTCAAATAAAGTAGTGCATCACTAACCCCATTTTATTTTAGAGTTTTTGGATCCAATGCATAATAAATTATCTCTTTTAAATTATGTTTACAAAAGAAAAAATTATCTTTTTTTTTTTTTTTATGAGTTACAATTTAAAACCTATTCAATTTTCTATTTTAACTTGTTTATAAATTAATTTTTTTTTATTTATCCCTTTATGTAAGAACTAATATCTCTTGCTACTATTTATTAAGTTCAACAAGTCACATGATATCAATGTACATTTTTTAATTACAGATCTATTCATATCCATTGGCCCTCTTGATATCAACAGATCTCTTACAAGCTAGTTCCCCATACTCTTTAGATTTACACTTCGGACATATTACAATTAGATCCTCCATTTACACCTTTTTATTCCACACCCTTTCATCAGTATTAATCTTAATCTGTTATGGACATAATTCTTGGGGGTTTAAACCACAACAAAATTTGACATATGTCCCTCAAATCCCATACTCTAAATTAGTAATGCTTCATTCATAAGAATTTTTCCTCTCTTTAAAATCCATCATTTTCATATAAAATTACATGCTCATAAACTAAATTGTTACTATTTAGACTACTTCCAGGCCAATACAACATAGGTTGATGGTATCATATGTTCTCTTAAAAGCATCAGACTATGTTCTTTAATTTTTCTTTCAAACCTCATTAGAGGAAGAGCTAGAGTAACCAAGCATGTTTCAATAGTCATGCTCCTTGTGCCAACCCCTAATTACTAATTTCAAAGGAGCCAAAAAAATGATAGCTAAAATCCCGCTTATAACTTTTACATGTACCAATAACCAATCATGTTTTAGCTTTTTTGGTTCTATAGACACCTGAAAATGGTTCATTGCCTATGCCCCCTTTTAAACCTGTCTTCTATATTGTGTGTTTGATCTTTATCATTCACTAATATTGTGTCATTCTTCCATGTCATCAATTACTAACATTTCCACTCACTTTACCAAATCGATCATTTTCCTAATAAATTCTGATCAACCCTAAATTGATCCTATCCAATCCTATTCGATCCTAAACCATTCCAAACCTTCTCAAACCCATTCTATTCTATTCCTAATCACTTGTAGAATTGTTTGGAATCATTCAGACCATTCTGGGGCATTGTCCAAGATCATCGATGCCTAATTAACCCAATTTCCAAATCGATCAAAACCCTATTTCAATTCGATCAATCTTGTCATCATTTCAAGAGCATTGTCCAAGATCATCGATGCTTCGTATCCCCTAATCAGTTATTTGATAACATTATCAAAGTTCATCAGTGTTATCGCTATCAATCTATCAATATCAATACAATAGTGTTGTTCATGTCTATCAATACTATTTTTGGTCATCATTAGTTCGGGAACATTGTCCAAGATCATTGATGTTTCCCCATTTCAATTTCAATCTTATGACGCCATCAAAGTTCATTGGTGCTTTTCAATCATTTCCAATCATCATTACTTGGGCGCATTGTCAAAGCTCATCGATGCCTCGTGAGTTCCTAAACTATTTTGGAACCCTCAAAAATGATCCTAAACCTTATCAATATTATCAAAATCATTTCAATTTGACATCAACACCTTCAATTCGACCTATAATACACTAATTTCCCCCTTTGGATGAATAACCCATAGTTTATCCTAAGTTCTAATTGAATAAATAAATAAAATTTATTTATTCCCTTTTCCCTAAGTCTCCAGCAATTAATTAATTTTTATTAATTAATTGGCTAATTTCAATTGATGAGATTTTCATAATTTCATAAATCTAATTATAGATTTTGAGGAATATTTGAGAATATTGAATTATTTATTTGATTAATGATTCCTAATCTTAACTAAATATCATATTCCTTAATTGAGGATTCTCATCCCTATTAAGGTGCTTCACAAACATTTTCAATATCTCCTCATTTGATCTCCCCCATATCATTCTTCCTAACATCCTACCAACCAGAATCTGCATTTATGCATTGATTTTGTGCAATCTCACCAAATTGTCTCTCATTTTCTATAAAATGGGATGCATTCCTCTCATTCAAGGTTAACCACAAGATTTTTGAGAACCTCAAGAATCATTGAAATCTTCTAGTACTTTCATTAGCAAACTTGGCTTCTTGTGCAAAGTGTGTGTGCAAAGAGAAACATCAATCTCATTATGGAGAAGAAAGAAGGACATTTGAGCATCATTTGAAGGGAGTTCTTGTGTCTTTGTTGCATATTGTTTGAATTCCTCTTTCAATGGCTCTAATGTTACATTAGTTAGGGTAGAATATTGTTTAGGGTTTGTGGTAACCTAAATATGCTTTTTAGTCCCTTTGCTGGTCTTACATTTGGTAAACCCGACATGAACATGCTTAACTGATGTTTTTTTTTTTTTTTTTTTTTGTGTTTTTGTGTGTTTTGAGGTTCTAGAAGAGTGCTGCGCAGGTGGTTATAGAAGTTGCACAGGTGGTCACTGTTCCTGGATAGGTGGTCACTGTTTCTACACAGGTGGTTAAGTCATGCGCAAGTGGGACCCAGACCTATGCACTTGGAGCCCAAAGCTGCATAGATGGATTCTTAGCTGCACAATTGGTCATATGGGATCCTCTTTTAGGGTTTAGGATCATTTTTTGAATGTTTAGGAAGCTATTATGCATTTAGGGCTTTCTCCTCTTCTTTTTATATACTTTAAGGTTGAAATGAATCCTAAACTATTCAAATGAACCCTAAATTTGGCTAATGAACCCTAATATGGTTGATTAACATCACACTTTGATTTTCAAGGCATAAAATGAACATTCACATTTGTATTTGGGCTCTTAAAATGGATCTCATCTAGCGGGTTTCATACTATCAAGCTTTTTCAAATTTCAAGCAAACTTGCAATCTAGCCTAACTAGGGGTGTAAATGGACTATTTCATGCAAGATCAAGTTGTTTAAGTTGTTAAGGGGCCTAAAATTAACATGAATATCTGACTTGGGTACCTAAATGAACTCTAAACTAGTTTAGGGTCAAATGCAGATATTGCCCTTAAGGTGTACGTAAACCACTTTGATGCACATGCAAGCTAGTTAGGGTTTCAATTTCACTTCAATCTTTTCAAATAAACTTAAATGTCATAAATAATGAACCCTAGCTATATTTCTGATGATATTGCATGCTTAGATATTGAAAAAATCTCTATTTTTGCAAGTTTTTACTCATTTTTAGGCCTCTAATCAGTAGCTGCGCACTTGGTTGCAGGTGCTACACAGGTGGTCAAAAGCTGCACAGGTGGTACCTTGGTTCTGTGCAGGTGGTAGCATTTTCATGCGCAAGTGGTAAATTGGTTTTTTTTCAAGCAAACTTTTGGATTTCTGCATTCCTATACTTGTTTCTGCACTTAGACTACTGGATTTTTTGTGTTATTGATGATTTGTGCATTATGTTGGAAATCATGGGATGAACATTGAATCCTAAAAACTACTAACAGTTTTAATCCAGGACATTTGTAGAAGACCTTGTGTTTTCCCAAACTCTTGTGCTTGCTTTTTGTAGTTAGAGAATACTTCATTTTTGTGCTTGAAAGGAACCTTTTTCTTTCATGTGTCTAATGTTCTTTCTAGATTGTAAAACCCTAAGAATCATATGATTGTATCATCTCACCTTACCTTCCTAGATCTTGGGTATAAGAGAAACTCATATAATTCTTCTAGAGTGGCTATATCCCAAGTGCTTTAGTAGAGCTAGTGAGAGTGGATGCCAAACCGGTAACAGGCTATAGCCAAGCCCATCCAAACTGGGATACAAAAACTGCCATTGTGATTAATCTCACAATGAAAGGGTGTTGAATGCATTATACCAGGAATAAGATCTCCCTCAGTACCCTAGTGGTGCATTAAAACCTATGGAATGTAACTTCCATAGGCTGGGAGACCTCCATAACGGAGCTAATATTCTGCATGTATAACCACCCGAACGGATGCCCTTATTAAAAACCATGTCATAGTATCCAAAAACCTTCTATCTGTTGGCGCAGAAGGTCGGAGACCAACTAAGATGCCCCACACTTTCACATCTAGTCGAGAAAATAATCCCTTGGGAAGTGATGACCCTTGGGACTTGAAGCTTGGAGTGCCTGAGAAGTGAGTGCACATGTAAGGAGGATCTCGTGCCTCCAAGCTTCTAGGTTGTCATCTATTAGTAAGCGTGGCTGAACTTTGGTTCAAGTGGGGATTTGACAGATACTTTCCTTGCCATCCTTAGGTTTTGATGTGTTTTTTTCAATTTTGCAACAGCCATTCTTCACGTGTCTTGTGTGGGTGTTTCAAAATTTTAAAGAGAAATTTCAAAAAATTCCAAACATTCTATTCTATTCTCATGCCAAACATTACAAAAATTTCAAAAACATTCCCAAACATTCTTGAACACTTTGATTCTTCCAGAAACATCTTGTTTCAAAACCTTGTGAACATATGGAGACCAAAAACATTTATGTTGGAGCCTTGCGGTTTGCTTCATTCTTGCATATTCATAAAATAATCCTTTTTGCATATATTGCATCAGTATCATTTTATTTTCAATCTTAATCCTCTTGCATTAAACTTGCATCATAACAACATATTGCGTTGCAAAAATCCTCATACTGCATTTAGATCCTTTTCAAAAAAATTTGTAAAATCCCAAAGGGATTCAAATTTTAGGGTCTTATCTTATGTCGTTGAAGAAAGAATGTTGACTTGGTCCCTTATTCCCCAAATTTCAAACCCCCCCCCCTTATCAATTGGTCATATTCCACTTTTGTCATGATGGATTTGACCAAATCCTTTTTATCAAACTCGTCCCTTGTCCCTCAATCCTTTTTTCAAGTCAAGATTCTTGTTCAACCTCATGAGGTTACACTCTTAGGTTTGTTTCCTTTCCAAAAATTTATTGTCAAAGTCCAAAAAAACTAAAAATATAGTTGCATAAACCTTAGGTTTCATTTTTCATAGCTCCTTGTATTTCAAAAGTTGCATTTCAAAACTTGCATTTCCAAAAATCCAAAACAATCTTGCATTTGCATATAATCATCATGTCAATCTTCGCTAGGATCCACGCATCCAAAAGGAAACCAAAAACTTATCTACCCATGTTTCCATCACAAGGAAACTCACAATTACCTTTTGATCAAAGACAAGATATACCTTTGCAAAAACAAGCTTTTGAGCCAAGGGAAATGACATCAACACAACCAAACAATCAATTCCATCAAGTCCATTCTAACATGATTCAAAAGTTGCAAAAAAAGTCGGCTAAAGAAAAGAATCTCTTGGAAGAGAGGGTTGCAAAGATTATAAAGAGTAGAAAGGAGATGGCCAAACTCCTTAGATGTCCACTTGAATCTTTTGGTGAAATTGACACACAATCTCTCATTGAGAAATCTAAAATACCAAAACTCATTTTACAACTCAATAAGGCAAATGAGCAAATTAACAGAGCCCAATTCAATCATGTGCAAGAGCCAATATTTTACAATCAAGTCCTAGATCAAACTCAATTCAATCAAATTTCAAACCAGTCTCCATGTGCTCAAATTTCAAATCAATCATTCAACCAAATTCCCAAACAAACCTTTCAACCAGTGCATGGCATAATTCAATTGGGGCCGTCACCTAATTATGAACCAATCTTCATTCCAATGCAACCAAGTGTTACTCAAGAAACCAAACAACCTCTTGTGCCAACCATGCAAAGAAGACAATCAATACCAAGATCATTAACAATAAAATTGCTTGAGGAACCTTTTGTGTCCTCCAATTCACCACAAATGTCTTATCAAACAAAGAAAGATTCAAATGTGACATCTTTTGAACATCAACCAAGCATAATCAATAAGAAACATTTTGTTGAACATGTACATTCCAAAAATTCTTTCCAACAATGTAACTAATGATGAGGTATGACAAACAAAACCCATCAAGTAGCGCAAGTTCAAATCAAAAGAATTTTTTTCAAAAATTGGATCAAACAAATAATTTACCCTTGTCTAGAAATGGCTCACCCCAAAACAATCACATGGATGACATACCTATTTCCCCTCAATACACTGGCCTTCAAGACATATCCATTTTTCCCTCGAGTCCTTCATCCCTACAAACTTCAAAAGAGAAATTTCCCTAGTCCCCATTAAGTGATTCTTCCAACAGTACAACCTTCCAATGGCTATCCACAGAAGAAATCCAAGCTAGTCCTATCAATATCCCAAGCTCCTTAAAACCAATTCCACCATGTCCTCCAAATTCAAACAAGCCAATTCATGAGAGTCTCATCCAAAGTCCATATCCCTCATATCAAAATGTTGACCCCTTTCAAGAACCCCCCTTGCATGTCCAAAGTCATATCCCATGTCAAGAGGATTTTAAAAAGAATGAAGAAACATGTCTAAAAACATATCAAGATCAAGACCGCTTCAATTACCAATTCTATCATATTATTTACCAAGACCCCATTTCCCTTGAGCCCCATGATGATCCCACTATCCTTATCCCCCCTATCCAAAATGACCCTTTTCCACCTTAAGAGAAAAATATTCTTCCAAGTCCCATTGACCTCCCACTTCCCAAGAAAGATCATGATATGCCTTCCATATCTTCCCAAGATCCCTTTTCAAGCCAAGATCATGGTGTCCCTTCACCTTCATGTTCTCCTGAATATCACATCATCCCTTTAGATCCCCCACAAGATCCTATCCTACCAGATGATCCTGTTACCGCTCATAATCCATCGCAGGATCCTATTGTTCCTTGTGCTCCCCCTTGTGATCAAAGCACATCTATGCAAGTTTTTCATAAACCCCTTACACTTCAAATGGGTTCCCCTAGTTCTATTGAGTCTAGTCCACCTCATGGTCCTATAAGTCCTTCCATATCATTCAAACCTCATAATAATGGACTCACGTCTTGTAGCAAGTATCCTACTGGTCAAAGAAAGAAATATCAAGTCAAAGGGTTAGACCTCCATTCAAACCGTATATTGAAACCCTTACGTGTCCAAGAAAATTCAAATGGCCATGGTCTTAATAACAAATCTACATCTGAAGGCGTTGGTATCCCTTCAAAATCCAAGTCCAGACGTATACCTCCCCCTTCAACCCTTCCATCCATCTTAGGTCCATCTATTCCTCCCTCTGCTAGCTTGAAATCCCCTTACCCTTTCCCACATGCAAGTCAGCAAAGGCATACACCCTGGAGAACCTTCCATCCATCTAAAATACCTCCATACAATTCCTATCCATCCATGAATTCCATTCCATTTCAAAGCAATTTGGATGCCAAAGATAAAATCCACAAATCAAGCAATCCACATGCTATCAAGGATCAACATGTCTAGTATAATCAACATGTACAAAAGAAGAAAAATTTGATCCAAAATAAAAAGAATTATCAAAAAGGCTACAAAGGCCCATTGAGCTAAAAATAAAGTCAAAAGCCATATGGTTTCCAAAATCCATTGTGCAAGAAATACATTCAAAGGACCCTCAAAATAGTGAAAAATAAAAAAGAATGTGGATTCCCAAGAAGCTCCTTGAAGCACAGAGTCCCAAAGAAAATTCCAAATTGGCATCCAAAATTGCTATCCCTCCATCTATAATGTCTTCCATCTTCCAAATCCATTTTGGGTCATTGTGTCCCAAAATCCATATCCATTCCTTCATTAATCCTTCAAAATCCCAAATCTCATTTTCCTCTATCACTCCATCACCCCTCAAGGTGTGTGTCAATGTTATTCTTGCATCCATTCCCTTCTATTTCAAAGAAAGTTGGCGTAAATTCCCTTCATTATCCAACACCTATTTTCCAAACTGTCATCGAGCCTATCCAATCCCTTGCATAAAGCTTGTCCCATCCTTATCTAATCACCCACTTCATATGCCTTTGTCAATATCCTACCAATGTCTTTGTACAATATCTTTCAAAACTACATTTCAAAGAGTAAGGCGCTTGAGTCCTCTGTCCATGTCACTTCATGCGTCCGGTATTTTCCAAAATGTCAAAAAATATTAAAAAAAATGAAAAAATAAAAAAACATGAAAAAAGGAAAAAGTTGCCTTGATGAAAACCTGGCAAATAGGTGTCTTAGTAACACAAAAAAGGAGAGTCAAGAGAAATAATTTCGTCCAATAGTGAAAACCTCGCAAACAAGCACTTTGGGCAAGTACTATGATTAAAACCTGGCAAACAAGCATCATGTTTAATTCTATGAACTTCTTGCATTCCATACTTGGGGGCATATTTCATTGGTATTATCCTCCATTATCCCCAAGATGTCCTCCATTATCCCCAGCATATCCCTCCTATCCTTTATCCTATAAACACCCATATATCCCTTACCCCGTATTGATCTTGCATATCCTATCCATATCCTATCATTTTCCTATTCATATCCTATCATTATCCTATCCATATCCTAACATTTTCCTATCAAACTCCCTATCTTGATCTTGATGTAAAATAAGGACGTTCAATGCAAAACATTTTTTAAAGAAAAACCTCTTTACATGTCCATTTCCCGCATTCTATCCACTACACTATCTCATTACCTTATCATTTTCTTGTCCAGTACCCCAGCTTGGTTAAAAAAATTGTTATCCCATTTCTTGGATAGTCCTTGGCACTTAACTAGATCCAATGCAATGACCCATGGCCTTCATCAATCTACCAATTCATTTCCCCTTTGACAATGTCCATGCCTTGCTAGACACTGGGGGCAATTCAAATCTTACAAAATGTAAATATCTTAAAGACCTGAAAAAATTCCAAAACATCAAATAATGTCCTAAAAAAATTACTAAAAGTCAAATAATATCCTAAAAAAATTTTCTAAAAAATTAAATATGATTCTGAAAAAATCCTAAAAATCCTAAAAAGTCCTGAAAAAATATCATCACAAAAAAATTCAAATATCTCAAAAATCCTAAAAATTGCAAAATCTTTTCAAAAATCTACAATAAATTTGTACATACTTGTCTTCTTTTTGTGAATCAAACATCATGTTTGCTGACAACAGTGGCAGAATTATCAATCTGTGCTTAACAAAATCATATTCTCACAAGTATGATCTGAAACAGTGCGATTCAACATTCAATCTGGTTGGATCTGTCCAATCTTTTGATCATTGCTATCAATCAATTATTAAATCTATCAATCTGTCAAAGCTATCAATCAATTATCAAATCCATCAATCTATCCAAGCTATCAATCAATTATCAAATCAAGTAATTTAAAAATCTAAGCTATCAATCAATGAACATTCAATACAAGTAACCAAAGATCAGAATGACTGTTGGCTCGCATTGTTTCAGTGAGTATTTTTTATTTTTCTTTTTTTATCATGTTCCTATACTACTCGATGATATTATTTGATCTTATGATAGTAGCTGGGATGGTTCATGACCAGTTGTTTTCACTTTACTTTTTCTTCTTGTTTGATGATCTCATGAAATTCTGGGGAATGTCTGCTACATTCTTTCGGGACAGAGAAGATCATCCTCTGTCTCCATCATGTTTGTTTATGCAAAAAGGATGACCTTCTTGATCTGGATTTTGTGCCACGATGCACTGCATCTACTTTTTCTATATCAAAATAAGCTCTTATAACATAACTGCACATTTGAAAGCCAACATCTTTCTTACTAACATTTCTTCATCTAATTTCTGCTTTCTGCTAACATTTCTTCAATCAATCATATTTCTTTTCGAAAAATTGTCCTCATTTCAATTTTTGCCCAATTTTCTGAGGGGGCATCCTACCTCCACTCTATCAATCCACTGGGGCATGATCTTCTATTTTTCTTTGAGCCAACGCTCATAATCACATTGTCTCAAAGAGGGGCAAAATGTAGACACCTAAAAATGGTTCATTGCCTATGCTCCCTTTTTAATATGTCTTCTATATTGCGTGTTTGATCTTTATCATTCACTAATATTGTGTCATTCTTCCATGTCATCAATTAATAGAGTTTCCACTCTCTTTACCAAATCGATCATTTTCCTAATCAATTCTGATCAACCCTAAACTGATCCTATCCAATCCTATTCGATCCTAAACCATTCCAAACCTTCTCAAACCTATTCTATTCCTAATCACTTGCAGAATTGTTTGGAATCATTCAGACCATTTTGGGGTATTTTCCAAGATCATCGATGCCTAATTAACCCAATTTCCAAATCAATCAAAACCCTATTTCAATTCGATCGATCTTGTCATCATTTTAGGAGCATTGTCCAAGATCATCGATGCTTCATATCCCTTAATCAGCTATTTGATAACATTGTCAAAGTTCATCAGTGTTATCACTATCAATCTATCAATATCAATTCAATAGTGTTGTTCATGGATGTCAATAATATTTCTAATCATCATTATTTCTCGGACATTGTCCAAGATCATCGATGTTTCCCCATTTCAATTTCAATCTTACGACACCATCAAAGTTCATTGTCGCTTTTCAATCATTTCCAATCATCATTACATGGGTGGATTGTCAAAGCTCATCTATGCCTCGTGAGTTCATAAACTATTCTAGAACCCTCGGAATTGATCCTAAACCTTATCAATATCATAAAAATCATTTAAATTTGACATCAACACCTTCAATTCGACCTATAATCCACTAATTGATTAATAACCCATAGTTTATCCTAAGTTCTAATTGAATAAATAAATAAACTTTATTTATTCCCTTTTCTGTAAGTCTCCAACAATTAATTAATTTTTATTAATTAATTGGCTAATTTCAATTTATGAGATTTTCATAATTTCATAAATCTAATTATGGATTTTGAGGAATATTTGAGAATATTAAATTATTAATTTGATTAATGATTCCTAATCTCACCTAAATATCATATCCCTTAATTGAGGATTCTCATCCCTATTAAGGTGCTTCACAAATATTTTCAAAATCTCCTGATTTGATCTCCCCCATATCGTGCTTCCTAAAATCCTACCAACCAAAATCTGCATTTGTGCATTGATTTTGTGCAATCTCACCAAATTGTCTCTCATTTTCTATAAAATGGGATGCATTCCTCTCATTCAAGGTTAACCACAAGATTTTTGAGAACCTCAAGAATCGTTGAAACCTTCTAGTACTCTCATTAGCAAACTTGGCTTCTTGTGCAAAGTGTGTGTGCAAAGAGCAACATCAATCTCGTTATGGAGAAGAAAGAAGGAAATTTGAGCATCATTTGAAGGGAGTTCTTGTCTCTTTGTTGCATATTGTTTGAACTCCTCTTTCAATGGCTCTAATGTTAGATTAGTTAGGGTAGCATATTGTTTAGGGTGTGTGGTTACCTAAATATGCTTTTTAGTCCCTTTTTTGGTCTTACAGGTTCATAATAGTTTTGTTTGTGCACCATTAATGGGATATTTGTGAACAAATATTGCGACATTTATCTGTAAGTACTAGCAATTTTGAGTGGATGAATATTGGGGTATGTTTAAGTAGGTATTAGTCAAAACTTTAGAATTCCCACTTTTTGACATTTTCAAGCTTAACAAATTCTATAGGGAGCTTTATTAGTACCCAAAAGCCAAAAAATAATTTTTAAATAGCTAAGGCACATATGGAGACAAAAAAAATAATTCATCAAAATCCAATGTATAGTTTAGGCTCTACCGGTGCGTGAAGTTAGTTATAACGACTATTGGTTTACTTCCCCCGTTAGAATGATTGTCAGAGATTTGACAATCGTTAATGGAGAATTAGTTTCAAGACATAAAATGGGTCATGCTTGTTTGGATAATTTGGATCTGCTTATAAAACAAATATTGGCTAGAACATTTATGATATGGTAATTATTGTTCGCTTCTTTTCCTAAATGTATAGCCATCATGGGTATTACTGCTTCAAGTAATACAATAGTAGAGGAGAGGACCCAATAGTTGAGCACCCTAAATTTTTTAAAGTAGCTTAGTTGGAAATTCCTTTCATTATGATTGAGGTTTTCAGGTCATGTCATCAAATATGATGCCACATCAATATGTATTTGGCTAAGTTGTAAAAAAAGGCACAAAAAGAAGGTGATATCGATACTTGTGCACTAAGTCATGTTTTATTGGTGCGCTGATGTGGCATTTAATTTTTAAATGTATTGGATATATTTCATTCAACTAGAGTTAGTCATTATCAGTAATAACAAGTTTAAAGTCACAATTAATAGTTCAATATTACCAAAAATATTTGACATTTTATCAAGTGTTATCACAAGTATTGAAGCATGCTCAAGTACTTTTTCCCTTCCCCTATCTATTATTATGATCATTTTCATTTACAATATTGCAAGGCATGTTGCAACAACACAAGTTTTATTTGTTAGAAACACTAAGAGGGGGGCGGGGGGTGAATCAGTGTTTATCTTGTTAATTATATTTCAGCCAATTAAACATATATCAAATGTGCATCCAAAGAAACATAACACATGAACACATAACACGAGATATGATTACGGAGAACCTTGATCAGAGGAAAACTCCGGTGGGGATTAGTACCCACAAAATATTGTACTAGGTATAATGAACCCGTTAAAGTTCCATTGCCCTGTTAGAAGCAGTCGTTACAAATTGAGTACAATGACCTGGTTAAGTACAATATTTTGTGGTGTACTCTGAAGTGAGTAGAAAATACAATGACTTGAAGTTTGCTAGTACACTATCCACATGTTCAATAGTTTAGACTTTTGCAACTTTCTTATCAACATGAACTAATTCATTCAGAATGTTTATTGATTCAATAAAACGTGAGTTCCTCATCACATGTTTCTCCTTTGCCTTTTCCATGGCAAGGATGCTGATCTTAATGAGGTCTTCTTCTTCCCACGTGTCAAAACTAGTTGAGTTAGGAGTTAACCTTGACAACAATGAGGTGGATGGTGATAGAATAGTATTCTGACTTGTGTCTACACATTCACTTTTGATATGTACCTCTTTGACTGGTGACTCATCAACTTGAGTGTCTTTCTCCTTATCCAAATCTATTGGATCAATCAAAGGAACTTCATTCTGTTGTAGAGATGTATCATCAATGTTCATTGCTTCATCAACCTTATTCATATCATTATTAGAAGTTGTCATAGATATCTTGACATTGTCAACTATTATAGTATCTTCTGTATCTTTAGTTGTCTCAAAAGTTATTGTTACTGTGGGTGCAGAGACCTGTGGACCTATCATGGGTGCAATCTAAATTTTTGGAGTTGTATCCTTTTTGGGAGGAGCTGGAGTAGCTTTTGCTATAGGCGCCGTTGGTGGATACATGTGTCTGTCTATAAAGACTTGGGAAAATGCCTTTTCAGTATCCTTACCAACCTGCTCATACTCTTTGTTCATTATCTGCAAAGTTCTTGACTTACTACAGAGATGAGGCTTTACAAGACCTAATAGAATAGCCTTCTCATCATGTGAACAAACAGGGAGAAGAGTATCCAAAGTTTCTTCTCTAATCTTCATGTCTTCCCTAATAGAATGTCTTTTCATGATTTCCAATACATTCCATAAGTTATCTGGTATCACTGTCTTAAGTTCAAGAACTGACTTCTTAAACTTGATCATATGAGATATGATCATGTAATGTATCTTTGTCTTATCAACTTCTATATATTTGTCATAGACTTTTGAAAGTGTATCCAATCTACCTTCATTTATAATCCTATTCTTCAATATGTTCAAGCTTGGTCTGAAACTTACCTCAGGAGGTGCTTGTGTATTCTTTGTAGTACTCCTTATGGTTCTTGAAGATGGATGACCTATTGTAGCTTTCTTCCTTCCTCTAGGTTTCTTGCTAGGAATAGAAGGTGTATAAGTATCCAAGTCAATGGTGGTAGCTAGCACAGATGTACTCTCCTCATTTTTGTTCTGCCTCTTCTTCTGAGTTTCATCAGTCTTCTCAATCTTAACTTTAGCAATTTTGGCTTCTTTATCCTTATTCAAATATTCTCGAGTGACTCCATGAGCTTTGAGTATGTTAGATGTAGTTCTGGATGCTTTTCTTTTATTAACAACAAGTTTCAGTTTAGTGTCCACTTCATCATTCTTTTCTCTGTAAGTGCCCCATCTAAGTTCATTGGGGTCTTTAGGTGCTAACAATAGGACCTGCGCATATCCTTCTAGCACATGGCCTTCAACTTCATATCCTAGTGGATGAATCCACTTAGTTCTAGGCTCAACAGCCTCCATGCATGTGCAATCTGTTTCAACCATGAAATAAATTGTATCCCTATACTTGTCAACTATCTTCACAGATAGTCTGTACCTGGTTTGCATTTTTACCCTGAATATCTTTATGTCCATATCCATTTTATCTCTTGCACTACTTTCTACTATGGCTTTGAGAGATATTTGAGTCATTGTAGGTTTTCCTTTGTCTAAATAGAGATCTGCAACCTTACCTACTATATGATGATACAAATAGATGATTAGTGATCCAAACCTGAATGTCTTGCTTCTGTCATGCTTGATGATTCTGATATTCTCAATCAACTGATCATGCAAGATATCACAAAGGTTGTACTGATTGTTATCCTTTACTATTCTAATTACTGCAAGTACTGTTGTTGTGGATACACTATTCAACCTGCTTGCTTTTTGGAACTTGTAACCAAGTATCATTGTCATGAGTTTGATGTTATCCTCCTTGATGGGGTCTACTATCGTACCATGCCTGACACTTCTTGACAAACAAAATTTCTCAATCTTCTTCTTAACATCTTTACCAGTGGGAAATAATGGTCCAGTCATTGGAATTCCAGTCAACTGATGGATTAGGTCTGTGGTGATACAGATAGGGACATCACCAATCCAAAATAGATCATCATGAATTCTGCTCAATAGAATCTTTAGCCATTCTAGTTCTTCAAACTCGTGCATTCAAGTACTCGATAATAGGGTTATCTTGTAGGTGCATGAATTCATCTTTGAATGTGAAGTCCTTATTTAGCATTGATGCCATGTGAGAAGCTATATTATCATCTCCTAGTGATTCCTTCTTGAAGTATATGTACGCACAAATATCTTCCACACGAACAATGCCAATCGGGGTTTTAGAGAAAGCTCCTTCCACATCATCCAATATAGACTTGAATGGATGCTTCTTGAATACAAATCTCTTCCTCTCTACTACATCAAATACAACTGGGGTCACCATTACTTACTTGGTGATTGTTTAAGTAGGGTTTCTACAAAATTTTGAAATGGCGCGATGGCTAGGGCTTCATTTCAAATTGAATAACTGTTCATTCCAACTTTCAAACTGCTATGTCTTCATGCCTGGATGTCTTAGTGCTCCAATACTCTTCAATTTCTTTCTCTTCGAATGTAAATGTGAGAATGATCGAATACGAACTTCTTTTTATATGATCTACCACATTTAATGCTTGCAACCATACATAGAGATTTTCAAACTTTGATCCCGATGCAATTTAGATAATGCGTGAATGCACATAGTTGTAATCTAAGCCTTTAACCATGAATCCAAAGGCGCATACTTTGAAGTGAGTACACCAACCGCGCAGGGGTTCTGAGCTAGAATAGCTCCCCTTAAGACCAAGTAGGTCTATTCAAGCAGAAGTAGAGGGTGCATCCACTGAGGATGCATCAACTACTTTGTCAACATCTTAGTCCTTTTTTACTTCAACCCAAATTTTTCTTGAATCTTCATTTTCTTTGACAAAATTGACTTCTCCTTTCTCTTCAAATAGTGACTTTTTAGGTTCATCTTGCTTCTGAGTTTTGGATTTGCAAAACCTTGTGATATGTCCAGCCTTTCCACATGTGTGATAAATGATAGGAGGTCTGATGCTTTTCTTCATCATGCTACATTTCTTTGCTATGTGTCCATTGTAGTTGCATATCTGACATGTAATGTTCTGCAAATTCTTTAGAGGTTGATTTCTCTTATTGCTTTGATTCATTCTTCTTTGATTCTACTAATGTTGATTCTTATGACTTGTCTTTGAATGTATAGCCATGCGACCAAATTTATTACATGAGTAACAATAACCATTAAAAGGTCTTACCTCTTTACAATCTCTTTCCAAATGACCATGTTTGTAGCATGCATAACAAGTTCTGTTAACTTGTTTAATTTCCCTTTTTGGTGAGTTTCTTTTGACCTCTGTAATATCTTCAACTTTCTTAGCTTCTGAAGATGCTTCAAGTGTTTTCTCTTTCCCTTGTGGTGATCTGACTTCATCTTGTGTTGTAATGAATCCAAGGCCAGTAGTGTTCCCCTTTTTCCTTTGCACATTGAGCTGGGATTGAATCAAATCTGAACTTGTGTGAAGTTTATCAATTTTATACTTTGCTTTTGTTAATTCTGATTCCAACTTCTTCTTTATGTTTCCCAATTCCATAACTTTCAAGTTTTCTTTTAAGAGTTCATCTTCCAATTTCTTGCTTACTTTGATCTTGTCTTCAAAGGTGTTCTGGCTGTCTGTAAGTTGTTCCTTCAGATCTTCAAGTTTATTTTTTAGAGATTTATTCTCTTCATTAAGCTTTGTGACCATTTGTCCTAGATCACTTGTAGGACAATCATTCAGATCTTTTCTAAGTCTTTTGATAATTATTTGAGAGCCATTTTCAATCTTAGTTCTTCATTTTCTTTCTCAGATCTGTCAAGATCTTCAAGAGCTACTTCAAGATTATTTTTCAAATGTTTTTCTTCAGCTGAGTCCATGATCTCCTCAAGTGGTTAAACTTTCTTTTAGAGGACCAGAGCTCTGATACCAA
>MU225489.1:1637213-1652325 GCA_018584345.1 Thuja plicata | reverse complement strand
TTTTCGCCATGATGTTCTTATGGAATATCATCGCGAAGGATCCCCGGGCCCGGAGTACAGAGGTTTGCCTGTCCAGAGATCACCGGAAGGAGGAGGATTGCCTTTTACCGCAGGTATAAATAGAAATTATCTGTCATTTTCATGATTAACGTGATTAAAACCTTCAAGCACTTAGAGCGATTATAGTGATTTTAAAGGAATCAACAGCGCGTTTGCAGAGAATTTGTGATAATCATAGCTTAACACCTTCTGCATTCTCAGGCAATCGCAAGTGTTTCGTGGTGGTGATTCTGACAGTTTGACAACTCGAGATCCTGTGGTAATCTTTCCTTTCTTCCGCCTTCTGCATTTTTAGGTTGGTTTTTCTGCTTTCCCTCCTCTCTGGCTTTCTCTGTTTTTGTTTGGTTTCCGTTTGTTTGTCTGGTTTTGCTTTGCTTCTCCGTGTTTCATCTAGTTCGGTCCTCTGTTTCTGGATTCTGCCGCCTGTTGGTGGGTCGGCTCTGCCAGGGGGTCGTCCGCCCTTTGTGCAAAAGTTATTTCTGTAAATAATGGTCTGTCTATAAATATGGTCTGTCTATAAATAATGGTCTGTCTGTAAATAATGCAAAGTTTGTAAATGGTGTGTAATAATGTAAATAGTTGTATATATCTGTTTCTGCTCTTGTCTGGTTTTCCCACGGGCGTTGTCCCGTGTTGTATACTTTTGTATATATGTTTATAGTTGTAGAAACCCCTGTATATCTCCTTCTGTTCTCTATGTATACCCTTCAGCCTCATGTATATCCTTCTAGGTAACTTGACAAGCTGGTTGAGTTGCCTTTGCTTCTGGTTTTCGCCTCCCAACTCGCTTTCGAGGTAGAAAATCACCTGTTTGAAACTCGGCTCTCGGCTGGTTTCAAACAGGCAGTTTTCTCTCTCCTCCATCAAGGCTGTCTGAACCTCATTTATGTCCCATGCGTGCAATCAATTTCAGCCAAGTGGCTTTCCTTTTTCGCGCGTTCAGACAGTTGGCTCCGTCGTCATCGCCATCACATCTATTTAATTCCAACGCACATGGCGCCCACGTGGGTTCAACAACTTGCCTTTTCATTTATCCTTGTTAACGGTCATTTCTCCGGGCTTCAAGCCTTTTTACCACCACCACATCTGATGTCCTTACCAAGTGTGATAAAATCCCCGGACCCAGATGTGTAATAAAGATTCTTAACGTGTGTTTTTCTTTTCGGGTATCTTTGCATAAAACTAACTTTTCAGGAAAGGAAAAATGTCACGGTGGTAAGATTTCCTGGACCCTGGAATAATTACTTTGATAAACATGTTCTGACGATCGCTTTGTCTTGCAGGTTCCCAGAATTATCTTCCAAATATGTCTGAAGCGTCCGCATCATCTCCTCCCGGAAGTCCGGAACTACCAACCACAACAGAGACCAGGGCAGCGGCAGAGTCAAAAATGGAGAAGGCCCTGGCAAAGCTGCCCCTCACCATGAAGTTTGTACAAGACAATGAGATTGTGGGCTCAAAGATTGAGTCCAAGGTGAAACTGATGACCAACGCCAGTGTCGGGACTTGGGCAGAAATGCAGGCCCTAGTGAAGATAATGCACATCCAGCGACAGGCTGGAGACAAACTTGCAATCAACGTCGAGGGTTCCAGAATCCTCCGGGCAGCTTGCTTCCCATGCTCTGTGCAGTCTCCGGAGCTTGTTCTAACATTGGCAGCCAACTACAACTCTTCTGTCTGGGCCGTTATGCTCGCAGCCGCAGAACCCACGGGATACCCCACTACACTAGTGTCCCTCGACCCAGTCACTTTCCAAGCAGGCCTGGGTATACCATAATTTGACAGGGCCATGGTGGTCACAAGGACTGACGCCTTGAAAAAATTTACACAATTGGAGGATGCTGCCCGGGTGTATATGAATACCCACTGGCTCAAGTCCCCAAAGAGGGACCCAAAGAGAATAAAAATAGATATCCCAAGCTCTAAATTCAAGGAAAGCATCCAAATGGGGATGATAGCATTAGCATGGGTATTTGGGAAACCCTCCGCCTAGGATTTTTCCAAATGGATGTACTATTTCCTCCTCGGCATCTCCACTAAGGGAGAATTCTTTGACTGGGCAACAATAATCTCCAATCATGTCGACTCCCAGTTCCTGCAATTGAACCAGAAGAAGTTCTACATGTCTTCTTATGTTTTCTGGGCTTTGGCCCAACAGAGGCCCCACTCCAACGGCCTACTCATAGATGGCATTCTCAGGATTGGCCCAGGACAGAAAGTGCCATGGGACCATTTCCCACAAATTCAATGGGAGGCCAGCTTCCCCTGTTTCTGTCGAGTAAACGATGCATTCGTTTACTACCATCTGCTCACACCCACCCGGGATACTGGATACCGCCTGTCTACTAAGGATATGAAGTTAGTTAGTAGCTATGGGCACTACTATATTCAGTTCCAGTAGCATACATACATTAGGGTCGCCGGCTTCTCCGGGAAACCCTACTTGTTGCCCAGGCACTACGGGGACAAGATCGTGCTGCTGGACTATTGCAGACAAATGCTGGAGTTGCACACCTTATTTGGCCTCAAGAAGGTCCCCAACATTTGATTCCCAATCACCTGTGGGAACTACACCTGTAGTCTAGCCACCGCGAGGGAGGCAGCCAATGAGCTGAAAAGTTATAACTTGTAGGAATTCTATTTGGTGCAGAGAAATTTTGATCCGCATGGAAAAATAGCAACGGTAATGCCCCGGGCCTCAGAGCCCCATCAAATACATATGGAGGACTTTTGGGGTGATTTCCAGGATGACGTGGATGTGCGAAGCTGGCATTACATCAAAATGACAGCCAGAATGATGCAAGAATTGAAGCTCTGGAGATTCCCTCCAGGCTTTTCTAACGCCGCCCCCACCATAGATCCCCAGTACAAAGAAAAGGGGATCAACAAAATGGCACTGCCAGCAATGAACTGGGCCACCCAGGAGGGGCCCACAATTGAAGACTTCACCCGGGAAGTAGTGGAGCGAAGCCACGCCTACTTCAAGAAAGCGTGTCCCAGGAGTACTCGCTGGATAGCCCAGCCATCACCAGGGCTAACTCCACCAGTACCAAGATTGACCTCGGGGGCCGAGACTTCTTCGCAAGGCACTGATAAAGGAAAAGGAATAGCTATAGCCCCCTCCGCGCAAGAATTCCCCATACAAGAACAGATTAAGCAATCTATGGAAACCTCCTAGCAAATGAGGGAGCAGTTGATCACGAGGCTTGCCACTCTCCCGCTCATGGCCGGACCAATTCATCCTCCTTCCTCCCTGTCACTGGCAGCCTTGATGGTCAAGGCAACGGGGGTGGATCCCACGGAGGCAGCAGTAATAGCTGACGTGGGGCCGCCTCTGATTACCAGGAGGAAGAGAAAGCACATCAAATAGCCTAAGGTAGAACCAGCGCCAAGGGCTTCCCTCCCTAAAGAAGTAGAGATCCTTTCTTCCAGTTCCCCGAAACTAGAGAAAGAAGCAGAACAGGCAGACATCCCAGTCAGTCCCTCTCTAGAAGAGGAATTTGACTTATTTGCAACTGATGAATTTGAGAATTTACAGGGGGACGATACACAAGCAGGGATAGAAGTCCTGGAGAAAGAACAGGGGGCTGCGAACCAAGAGGACTTGGAACAAGAGGCTGCACAAGAAGAGCAGTAGGTAGAAGAGGAGTCAGAGTCGAAGATTATCTCTGGGGCTCCAGAAATGCAAGGTCCGGGAGTGGACCAACTAAAACTAGGTGAACAAATGGCATCCACTGGGGGAACTGGACCTTTAGGAACAACCGTAAACCCAGCCACCGCATTCCCAAGGCCACTCCCAGGGGCGACCTTCAGGCAGGCTATCACGGTGGCCCAAACTCTAAATCTTGGCCCGATACCTCCCCTACTGGCAACAGAAGAAGAAGCCCTAGAAGAAGAAGAAGAAGAAGAGTAGCATCTTGAGGAGGAAATCCTTGAAGAAGCCTACCAGGGTCCAGACCCAACAATAAATGTGCAGGACCAGGCTGAGGAGATGGAGGTTGACAAGGAGAACATTACTGCAGAAAGGGTTGAGGCAGGGAGGACGGATGAAGTCCCCATTGAAGAGGAACAATAGCCACCGGGTAGTGGGAAAGAATCAGAAGAAAAAACTCTGGCAGGAAGGCCACCTCTCCCACCTCAGTGGCTGGTAGATAGTAGAAAAAGAAAATCTCAATCAGTTGCGGTGGTTCCTCTCTCCCTGGCCAAAATGATGGCCCAGGTTCAGGCCCCGCCGAAGGTGAAGAAATCCCGGATAGTTCATACTTTGCGAACTGGGCCGGGCGGAGAAATAGTTTCCATTGTGGCAACACCTCCCCCAGGCGTCGATGAAGCAACTATAGATCTAGCAGATTACAATGTTGCAGAGGTATCCTTGGGCAAAAGGGGAAAGCAGGGTGAGGTAGACTTGCTTAAGGAGGTAGCAAGGGCAGTTGAAGCCCGATACGAAAAAGAGGCCCAGAGGCTCAAAGATGAGAAAGAGAAGAATGCAAACCTTATGGGGTTGCTTACTGAGCTAGCCCGACCCCTCAATGCCACTCCTCCAGAGGCCTCCACATCAGAAGAAATACCACAGAGTGACATAGACTCCCTGCAAGCAATGAAAAAGAAGGCCCAAGCAGTTGATGAATGGGTAGCCCTACAGATAGGAAACACCTGGCGTTTCCTTGCGTCCACTCTCCCAGGCTTATACACGTCCAGGCAAATTATTCATCAGGCAGAAGCACTCATTGAGCAGTGGGAGAGTGACACCAAAAATTATCAGGCGTGGAAGGTAGAGCTAGAAGAGTTCCTCACCTTGGGAGAAGATATGATTTCCGAATCCAAAATTCTGGGTGAGGAATCATTTGATTTTGTAAGGATTCAGCACGCCAGACTTCACCTCACATTGGAGGTAACCAAGCAACTGGTAGAGTCCTTGCAAGAGAAGGTACACAACGTAAAATATCCTTCTAATTTATTCAATTGTTATGTAATAAAGATTTCTGGGGCTGATCCCCTTAGTACAGATACATACACCCCCAAAGATTCAGTTTTGGGGAGTTTTGATGAAATAATGCAATCCCAATATCAATCCTCGGAGGGGATAGATGGGGCCCAAATGACAAAATTGACCGAAATGATACTTAAGGGCCGTGACGCGGCAAGGATGGTAGATGAGTTTAAAGAAAATGTTCCAGAGTTAGGGGAACAAGTTGAAGTAGCCAGACACAGAAGGGCCAGCCTGAAGAGTGTAGATGAGGATGACATTTCTCGCCTCCTCCAGGCCTTCAATGATAATAAGAAACCTTGAGCTTTCTCTGAGAGCCGGGGGAACTTGAGTGTTGAGTATTCTTTATTCTTTTGGGGATGTAAGTTCCCAGATCCTGGAGTCCCAGATCCAAAATTTTGTATTCTTTAAAGTGATCCGTGTCCCGGTCCCCAAGGCCGACCGGTCACTTTTGAAGGTGATTAATATGACTGTCAGAAGGTAGTTGGGCATATCAAGGGGCGTCGGCTCAGTAGTTGGCCTTCTGACAGGGTGGTCTTCTCGAGGCACCGCTCAAGGGTACATCTGGCACATTGAAAATAGGGCACCGCATTTCCCATTTATGAGGCATGTAGCCTCGATCCTCAGGGAACCTACTGCTTTCCTTTCTCCTTTCTGGCTCTCTTCTCGACCCCAATTCTTTTGATGTATATTCTTATCTTATTCTTCTGACATGACAGACCTATTTCATCTCCAGGTCTTTTGTAGGGTGGCGCAGGTAGTACCGGCCCCCAGATATTGTATTTTATTAAAGCACAATGTAAATAGGGTTAGGGTTCAAGAGTTGTATAAATAGGTAAATTGACCCATTTCCAAGGGTCAGCAAAATTGATGATTTTTTTGTCCATAGAAATAGCGAAGTAATTTCTGGTTTTAGTTGCAGAGCTCAATGCTCTATTGTTTGGTTCTTGGTAGTTAGATGCTCCCCTGGAGCGGCCACTGTATCACGCACCAGTGCTTGCTGGACTGAATGTTAATGAAGAAGAAAGGATTCTTGGCAATGATATTGTTGGTACTCTTGCTTCTGAGTGAATGGTATTTCATGTTTTAATGTTCTGTATGTCTTTTACTCTGGTATGTTAAAGTAGATTAACGAACTCTTTCCTCTTGCTACTGATAAAATGCTAGCTGATGGTTATGTATTTCTTCAGTATTTAGTATAGTTTACCAGAGTATTGTTGATGTTCCGGACATTACAGCATGACTATATAGTTAGATGAAATACTTCTAACCCTGTAGGATCTTTTTTTGTTTTGTTTGCTAAGTGTAGAATGCCCGGGAAAACCTTTAATTTGATCGAATCTCTGGAGATGATGAGTTGAAGAAACTAGCTATCCCCCTCAAAAATAGTCACCTCTCCCAACCGAACCCCACACTGTCGTGACCCGACACCCAGGTGCTTGAAGGCCCAGAGGATTTATTTCCCCCGGACAACCTTTGCAGGCGGAGTTGGCCGGTTTCCCCGGAACCCGGTGACAACTTATGACTGTTGGCGGACCCGGTCAGCAAAACCCCATCAACAGTGAGCTCAGTGAAGAGCCAACCATGTTAAAGGTTACAATGTACACTATTAGCTATGATCTAGTTAGAGGATTTATCACTAACAGTTCTCCCTTGACCAATCATTCACTATGGGGTCAACAAGAAAACAATCAACACTCATTGAATGTCATAAGAAAAAGACTGTTAAGTCCCACTCGATTAAGAGATTTATCTATAATAATGGTTAAACTAATACAGTAATGATCTGACTCAAATACAATTCTATTTGAAGATTTTCAGATCTATCCTAAGTACAATAATACCTATGTTCAATATTCTCTTTAGTTCCTCTGATTCATCATACTTTGTTCTTCTCGGTAAATGTTCTTTCTCTGTCACTCAGTGATGTGTGCAAAAATGTTTGGTTGTATCTTCAACCAGTTTGATTATTCATGCATGAAGTTAATATCTTCAGCAATATGTGTGCACATCTTTATTCATAATGAATCACTTGTCTCTTATATAGACATCATAAACCATTTAATCTCTATCCTTATTTTTTTCCGCTTAATGTCCATTGTGTATTTTTGCCGCTTAAACCTTCCTTGACAGTTGTGTTAAAAACATGTTTCAATCTCCTTCATCGGATCATCTTGAATTTTCATAGCCATTTTATTAATATAACAAACCTTATCAATTACCTCAAAATCATAACTAAATTTCAGATCATCATTTTAGTCAGCCTTTAGTTTATATTAATTGGTCAATACCGTGATGCATTGGTGATATCTAGCTTGGTTAACATGCAACTTGGTATACATTGCACGATTGCTTAGTGTCCACTATTCTGACTTGGTGTATACACAATTCTTTAATTACCAACCGCATAAAATTTTTTTATTCTAGATCTTCAATCCATAACAGGTTTTTGTAACCACGATGATAATCAAAATAAGTTGACATCAATGACAATACATTGACTGATTAATATCTAACATCACATATTTAACTCGGTTGATCATCAAATCAATGACTTATAACATACAATCAGTTGTAGTTCATCAATCTCTCCCCTTGGTATTGATGGCAACACAATATGAAAATGCCATAGAACACCAAACTTCAGTTCTACAACTATAGGAAAAATGTTGTAACTTAGTAAGCTCTCCCTGGCATGTACATATAATATGTTTAATCACTACACAACATTAAAACTCACCATGTAGACTCTCCCTGCAGATTTGACTCTTCTGTTCTTGAATCTTTTCTCCCTTTAATGGATAGATATATCATTTCTCTCTCTTTCTCTTTTCTCCTTTTCTCCCTTGCAGTGGATAAATATTTCATTGAATCTTCTCTCCCTTTGAAATCAATGAAAAAAATAAAATATACAACTCTTTAGTAGCCAAAAATATCTTTGTTTTTTGGTTCATATCAAGTATCTTGAATGTACTAATATGCAATGTTTGTCCAGTTCTCACTTTGCATCAACATGATTGATATTCTGATAAAATGTAGGTTGATGCAACCCCCTAGTCAGCTTAGTCACTAATAGACAAGGGACAAACCCCTAGTCTTTTCCTCAAGTACTCAAATATATCCTTTGGTAAGGTTTTAGTTAATATGTCAGCTAGTTGTTCTTTTGATCATACATACTCTAGTGTCACTTGTTTTTCTTGTACTTGTTCCCTCAAGTAGTGATACTTTATAGATATATGCTTTGTTTTTACATGCATCAAAAGGTTCTTAGAAATAAATTAATTGCACTAGTATTATCACAATAAATTATCACTGGGTCAATGATCTCTTCATTCATTCCTTTCAAAATTTGTTTTATCCTTGCAATGTTCAAATAGTTTGCAATAAAAACAACATATTTTGCTTCTGCAGTTGACTGAGATATGCAGCCTTTCTTCTTACTAATATTTATCCCACAAATAATCCTCCACTAGTATTTCTCTTTCTATCACTAATGTTCCCAGCCCAATCAACATCTGTGTAAAATTTCAGTTCAAACTTGTCATATTTCTTGTACCACAATCCATAATCTTTAGTGTTCTTCAAGTATCTAAAAATTCTCTTTACAATAGTCATATGCAATTCTTTAGGATTAGCGGAGAATCTTGCTACAATTCCAAATATGTGTGCAATGTTTGGTCTTGTCTGTACAACATACATCAATTTTCTAATCATTGATCTATACAGTATCTAATTTACCTCAGTTGTCTTATCTTCTTTTGTCAATTTGCATCCTGTGATGATAGGTGTATTGATTGGTTTTGAATCTTCCATTCTGAATGTCTTTAGTACTTCCTTGATGTACTTTAATTGAGTCATGTATATGCCTTCATCCTGTTGTAAAATTTGCAAGATAAGAAAAAATTTGATCTCTCCAAACATTGACATTTCAAATTCTTTTCTCATTTCATCAAAGAATGATTTGGATAAGTTATCATTTCCTCCAAATATAATATCATAAAAAAAAAATTCAGCAATTATAATCTTATCATCAGTTCCTCCTTTCAAGCACCAGTTGTTGTTATCACTTTTTCTAACAATTCCAATACTAATATGATAGCAATGTGGTCTTTCATACCATTCTCTTGGTGCTTGTTTCGGTCCATACAAGGCTTTGTGCAACCTACATACCATGTTTGTTTAATTAGGATCAATAAAACCTTCAGCTTCTTCAATGTATACCTCTTCTTCTGGTATCCCATTTAGAAATGAAGATTTAACATCCATCTGATAAACTTTAAATCCTTTGTAATTAGCATAAAAAATCAATATGCTAACTCCTTCAAGTCTAGAAATGGGTGCAAAAGTTTCTCCATAGTCAATACCTTCTTCTTGTGCATACCCCTTGCATACTAGTCTTGCCTTATTCCGTGTAAAATATCCATTCTCATTCAATTTGTTTCTGAATATCTATTTTGTGCCAATTACATTCTTCTTACTTGGTCTCGGTACCAATGTCCATGTTTTGTTCTTTTGTATCTGCTCAATTTCTTCATTCATTGCCTTAATCCATTCATCATATGCAAGTGCATCTCTAACAGTTTTAGGTTCAAATTCGCAAATCAAACATGTGTTATCATTCAACTTACTTTGTGTCATCATGCTAGCTCTCTTGTCTCCAATAATCTAATTCTATGGATGTTGTCTTCTTATATATTTTCCAAGTACATGTTCAATTTTTTGTTCTTCATTATGTTCTCCAGTTGGTGTATTATTATGATCTCCAGTTGCAACATCTTCTTGATTCTTGGTTGGTGCATCATGATTCTCGATAACATTTCCCTATTGCTTGGTAATGTTAGGAAGTTTCTCGGTCAAAGTGTTAGTATCTTTAATGTAGACAAATCTACTATAGTCTTCTGGTTCTCTTTTGCTTTCAACATCATTCTTCTCAGAAAATTCATCAACTCTTGCCTTTGCACTTTCAATGATCTTGTTAGAAGACTTGTTCAAATATTTATAAGCTTTTCTCTTAGTATCATCTTTTAGAATATAGGATCGATTTCCAAATATTCTAAAATTACTCACATTAGGTTTGTAACCATACAATAATTCGTAAGGTGTCTTCTTTGAATATTTCTTAAGTTGTACTCAGTTCAATGTGTATACAGGAGTACTGAAAGCTTCTTTCTAGTAGACTTGTGTAACACTTTTCAATCATCAACATTCTACCACAATCCACAATGGATCTATTTCTCCTTTTAGCAATCCCATTCTAGTGTGGTGTCCTTGGTGCAGAAACATGTCTCTTAATTCCTTTCTCATTACAAAATTTAGTGAAATAAACAAAAGTAAATTCTCCTCCTCTGTCTGATCTTAATCATTTCAGTTCTTTACCACTTTATTTTTTCACTTTAGCTTTGTACCATTTGAACATCTTAAATGATTCAAATTTTTCTTTTAAGAACATGACAGTCATCATTCTAGAGTAGTCAGAAACAAATAAAATAAAGTATATATCACCATAATAACTCTGTGTTCTCATAGATCCACATAATTTGGTATGAACCAGTTCCAAAATAACATTAGATGAAATTTTTTTCTCTTAAAACTAGATTTTGACATTTTTCCTATTTGACAATTTTTGCACATGACATGGTCACGTTTAGATATGCTTGGTAAGCCTCTTACTTTCCTTTTCTTATTGATCTTAACCATGTTTTTAAAATTCACATTGACATAACCTCTTATGCCACAACCACACATATTCATTTATAGTCATCAACCAAGTAGTTTTAGTAGTGTCAAGATAGAATAGATTACCTTTTGATTGTTCTCCAGTGCTGATTGACTTTCATGTTTCATCAAAGATTTTAGCTTTTCTATTCTCAAATACAAATCAGTGACCTACATTTTTCAAATGTGAAACACTTAATAGATTATAATTAATTTCTTCCACCCAATATAGATTCTCACATTTGATCATATTGTTCAGCAATATAGTCTCTTTTCGTTTCACTAGACAAGGTGTATCATTTCCAATTCTAACAGATCCACCATTATAATGCACAAGAGATTGAAATCTTTCTTTATCTCTAGTCATATGATGAGTACAACCACTATCAATAACCCAAATATCATTCTTGCTAACTTTAGAAGTAAAGTTTGTTTCAACATACCTTTCATCTTCCTCTGAATCTTCTTTCAAAGCTACATACATTGTCTCACTATATTCATCAGTGTTGGTGTCAATGTCTTTATCTTTATTGTCAACAAGATAACATGCCTTATTTCCTTTGTCTTTGTAATCTCGGTTACCCCTTCTTCCATACTATCAGTTGCTTCTATATTCTTGGTCATCATTTTTGTCATTAGATCTTTCATTGTTTCTTTCATCATTTTTCATGTTAGGGCATCTAGTAGCAAAGTGTCCAATTTCTTTACAGTTAAAGCATACCAAAGGTAGCTTACCTTTATATCTTCCTTTACCTTTTCTAGCCATTAATGCTTCAAGTTCATCAAGTTCTCTCTCATCACTATAACTGTGACTATCATTTCTTATCATATTTTTGTTACCAGATTTACCAATTTTCAGAGATGACATAAATGTAGACTATGTTAGTAATAACTGAGAGGGGGGGGGGGGGAATCAGTGGNATATTTTTGTTACCAGATTTACCAATTTTCAGAGATGACATAAATGTAGACTATGTTAGTAATAACTGAGAGGGGGGGGGGGTGAATCAGTGGCCTCAAAAATTTATCCTTTAAAATTTAATCCTCCAATCAATACACCTTATATTATTAAGTCCCTACAAGATGTATGCCTTGAAATACTTGAAATAATTAACTATCTGTTGGTTTACCTTGTCTGTCCTTATTCTCGTTGATTACCGATAAGTAGTAAAACTTATTTACCGAAGCTCAGTAAATATGCAGAGTAAACCAATCAATCCAGAAATGCATATGTGAAATGTAAAATAATAAATTAATAAACCATACACACATAACACATGGATTTTAACGTGGAAAACCTGTTAAGGGAAAAAACCACTGGGACCGGTACCCCAAATTTTCACTCTTCTGAAGTGAGCCCTGTTCGGAGCTAGCCCTGTTAAAGGTTACAAACACACGGTTAAGTGTGACCTTGTTAGAGGATTTTTATACATAGGTTGTCACTTAGTATCTAGCATCTACGATACCATCCTTGAACAGCCTTTAGACTGTCAATAGGCTTTATGCTAATCTTACTACCATCCTTGAATCAGCCTCCTTCTTAGACTGTCAATAGGCTTTAGGTAAGATTGATGCTACTATCATAAGTCAACCTTTTTGGTAATCTATTAGGATATACCTCAATTATAGAAGACGGTTAAGTCCTACTCTGTTAAGAGACTTAATGCTTCAATGGTTAAACTGAAACACAATGAGCTATTTCTAATGCAACTTTGAATTGTAGATATTCAGATCTATTTATGTACAATACTTCTCTGATCAATGTATCAATTCAATTAGTTTGTACTTCACACTTTTTTCTTTGTGATGTTGTGCTTCACTATTCGTCAGTGTCTGCAAAATTCTTTAGCTATCCCTTAGCTTGATTGATTAGGACTATATGAAGTTTATCTTTCACCAATTTATCTTCAACATATTCTTTCAATTCACTCCCCCATGTATCTGATTGCTTGTGGAAATGAATTATGCTTGTCTCTTATATAGACATGATATTCCTTTATTTCAGATTCTTGATTCTTGATTCTTGGCGTGAAAAACAATCCAGCCAGTTTGATTTATGACTTTAACTCCTGATTTATCTTGTAGTTATCTTCTTTCCAACTGTATAAATCAATTTCTTAATTGTGGTTTAATAAAACAAATAAAATAATATGTTAAGTCTATCTTTAAGCTCTGCCAGCTAGATATTTTGTCATTTTCTGATCTCTCTATTCTGTCGGTCAATTTTGTAGTTCGTTGTCGATGACAACTGCCAGTTAATCTATCGGTGTAACTTCAGTTAGCTTCAGGATCTCCATTCATCGGGCATCATTGGATCTTTCTCGTCGGGCAACTCTATTTTTAGCTCGTCAGGCATCCTGTGATTCTTCTTCGTCAGGCAACACTGTCTTCTGCTCGTCGGGCATCACCGTAACTTTATCTCTATATTTACCGATGGTGTGCACTCTGTCAGTGTAGTCTATAACTTAGTGAATAATTGACTTTTATGTATTTCTAAAAGCATAATCATTGTTCCATTGATTCTCTAAAGTCTTTGGCATTATGTACATGATCGTACAGATGATATCAAGTTGACATCAATGATAATACAAACCATTAACTAGTTTAATGTTTTGCATCATCTTCAACTTAACATTATCAAACATTCAATCAGTTACATGTCATTAATCTCTCCCTCTGGCATTGATGGAAACATGCTATATTATCACACTATACTATTTCTAATACAACATGAAAAAACAATTGTTGAGATTCATCAAATTACCAAACAGTTTGTTTTGATAATTGATAAAAATGTCTGACCAGTAGTAAGCTCTGTGTTCGCTTAGATTTGATTCTTGCAGCTTTCAATGTTCTCTATTTGTGTCAATTTCTCTCTTTTGACATTTCTACTTATTGATGTCACTATCTTTTATTTTCAACTTTTATACAAATTCTCTCCCTATGGATATGATCTATCCCTATTTGGAGTAATCTAATAATGAATAGTTTCTGATGATAATATGGATATATTCTCTTCCTTTGAAAACAATGCCAAACAAATATTTGTCAAATATCTGACATTCTGTCAAACAATTTCTTCTATCCATAATATATTCCTTGAATTTCCCTTATCCATCATCAATATAACAATATGTTCTAGTGCTTGGGTCTGATATATACCTTTTTGTATATAGATGTAGCTTTGAAGTTCATTTTCTGCTTGCATCAATCATGAATGATATTCTAATAATATATGGCTAATGCATCCTTTAGTCCTTTAACTGACTAGTAGACATGGATTTGACCCCTAGTCTTTTTCTCAGGTACTCAAATGTATCCTTGGGTAATGGCTTGGTGAAGAAATCAGCCAATTGTTCTTTTGATTGCACATATTCAAGTATGATCTCTTTTTCTTGAACTTGTTCTCTCAAATAATGATACTTGATGGCAATGTGTTTAGTCTTTGCATGCATGACTAGATTCTTGGAAATATTTATTTCATTGGTGGTATCACAATAGATAATTACTGGTTCTATGATCTTCATATGCATACCTTCCAGCAACTATTTGATCCATGTAATATTTAAGCAGTTTGTTGTAGCAACAATATATTCTGCTTCTACAGTAGACTGAGAGATGCATCATTGCTTCTTGCTAATCCATGTGGTAATTCTGTCACCCATAAAGAATTCTCCTCCAATTGTGCTATTTCGTTCATCAAGATTTCTAGCCAAATCAGCGTCGGTAAACACTTTTAGTTCAAATTTTCCTTCTCTTCTATACCATAAGCCAAATTCCTCAGTATTCTTCAGATATCTTAGAATTCTTTTCAGAGTAGTTATATGTGATTCCATGGGGTTAGTAGAAAATCTAGCAACAATTCCTACTGCATGTGCAATATCTGGTCTAGTGTGTACAACATACATGAGTTTTCCTATCATTGATCTGTATAGATTTTGATTTACCTCTGTTGTCTTGTCTTCGTTTGTTAATTTTCATCTAGTAGCCATCAGTGTTCCAATAGGTTTAGAATCTTCCATCTTGAATATTTTTAGGACTTCTTTGATGTATTTGGATTGTGTAATGAAAATACCTTCACTTTGTTGAATGATCTGTAGAGAAAGAAAGAACTTGATCTCTCCAAACATAGACATCTCAAATTCTTTGCTCATCTCATCAGCGAATGATTTGCATAGCATATCATTGCCTCCAAATATGATGTCATTAACAAATATTTCATTAATCAAAGTGTTAGCATTAGTATCTTCTTTCAAATAAAGATTACTATTTTCACTAGTCCTCATGAATCCAATACTTATTAGATAGGAATGAAGTCATTCATACTAGGCTCTGGGAGCTTGTTTCAAT
>MU225489.1:1607278-1627339 GCA_018584345.1 Thuja plicata | reverse complement strand
TCTTGTGATCTTTACTTACGTCTTGAAACCTTCCTTCTAAGCACACAAGATCTGATACCAATTGTTAGTAATAACTGAGAGCGGGGGGGTGGGGGGGGTGAATCACTGGCCTCAAAAATTTATCCTTTAAACTTTAATCCACCAATCAATACACCTAAGATTAATAAGTTCCTACAAGATGTATGCCTTGAAATACTTGAAATCATTAATTGTCTGTCAGTTTACCTTGTCTGTCCTTATTCTCCTTGATTACCGATAAGTAGTAAAACTTATTTACCAAAGCTCAGTAAATAAGTAGAGTAAACCAATCAATCCATAAATGCATATGTGAAATCTAAAATAATAAAGTAATAAACCATACACACATAACACATGGATTTTAACGTGGAAACCCTATTAAGGAAAAAAACCACTGGGACCGGTACCCCAAATTTTCACTCTTCTAAAGTGAGCCCTGTTAGGAGCCAACCCTGTTAAAGGTTAAAAACACATGGTTAAGTGTGACCTTTTTAGAGGATTTTTATACATAGGTTATCACTTAGTATCTGACATCTACGCTACCATCCTTGAATCAGCCTTTAGACTGTCAATAGGCTTTATGCTAATCTTACTACCATCGTTGAATCAGCCTCCTTCTTAGACTGTCAATAGGATTTAGGTAATACCGATGCTACTATCATGAGTTAACCTTTTTGGTAATCTGTTAGGATATGCCTCAGTTATAGAAGATGGTTAAGTCCTCTGTTAAGAGACTTAATGCTTCAATGGTTAAACTGAAACACAATGACATGTTTCTAATGCAACTTTGAATTGCATATATTTAGATCTATTGATGTACAATACCTCTCTAATTAATGTTTCAATTCAATTCATTTGTAATTCACACTTTCTGCTTTGTGATGCTATGCTTCACTGGTCGTTGGTGTCTGCAAAATTCTTTAGCTCACCCTTAGCTTAATTGATCAGGACTATATGAATTTTATCCTTCACCAGTTTCTCTTCAGCATCTTCTTTCAATTCACTCCCCCATGTATCTGATTGCTTGCAAAAATGAATTATACTTGTCTCTTATATAGACATGATATTCCTTTATTTTTGGTTCTTGATTCTTGGCATGAAAAACAATCCAGCCAATTTGATTTACGGCTTTAACTCCTAAGTTATCTCGTAGTTATCTTCTTACTAACTATATAAATCAATTGCTTAACTGTGGTTGAATAAAAAAAATAAGACAATTAGTTAAGTCTATCCTTAAGCTCTGCCAGCTAGATATTTTGTCATTTTCTGATCTCTTTGTTCTGTCGGTCAATTTTGCAGTTCATCATCGGTGACAACTGCTAGTTTTGTCAGTGTAACTTTAGTTAGCTTCGGGATCTCCTTCCGCCCGGCATCATTGTATCTTTCTCGTCGGGCAACTCTATTTTTAGCTCATCGGGCATCATGTGTTTCTTCTTCATCAGGAAACACTGTCTTCTTCTTGTCAGGCATCACTGTGACTTTATCTCTGTCTTTACCAATGGTGTGCACTCCATCCGTGTAGTCTATCACTTAGTGAATACTTGACTTTTATGCATTGCTTAAAGCATAATCATTGTTCCAATGATTCTCTGAAGTATTTGGCATTATGTACATCACCATATAGAGGATATCAAGTTGACATCAGTTAAAATACAAACCATTAACTAGTTTAATGTTTTGCATCATCTTCAACTTAACATTATCAAACATTCAATCAGTTACATGTCATCAGACTCAACAGTAGGAAAAACATTATTGTCAAAATTGTTCAACTCAAATGAAATTATTCTATCAACTAGACTATCAATTGTAATATTATTTCAAAGTGATTCTCTCATTTCATTTATTGCAAAGACTCTAATAGCATAAATAGGTAACCAATTTCTGAGAATCTTACTTATAATAGTGTCTTCATCAATAACTCTACCTGCTCCATTAATATCATTCACAACCTCCTTTATTTGATTATTGTACTGTGATATATTTTCTCCTTCTTTCATTCTCATGTCATCAAACTTTCCTCTGAGACTTTTAGCTTTATCTCTTTGCACATTTACATCTCCTCCATGAACTAGTGTGAGGATGTGTGACATCTGCTTGGTAGTTGTACATGTCTTGACATCCTCAAATTCAACATCAGATAGTGAAGAAGCAAGCTCTATCATCATAGTATTGTGTTAATGTCTTTCTCTCAACTGATCAATAGTCAAAGGTCCAATAGGTAAGGTGAACTCAATATCTAAGTATTGTGTTACATCATTTCCAATCCCTGAAAGACATAGTCTCATTCTTCTCTTCAATTTTGAGAAGTTATCCTTGTTCATCTTAGGCACATCCTTCTTATACATCTTGTGATCATTAGCTTAAGACCTTTAAAACTTTCATTCTAAGCACTATATGCTCTAATACCAATTTTTAGATTAATAAGGGGGGGAGGGGTTATCATAGTTCAAGTTATCATACAGTCCCAAATACTCCCAGGTGTATATAACAACAATTCAAAACATATAAATCAACATGGTGAAATATAAAATGTGATCTCAAAATCATTTACAAACTCATGTATTGAGTAGCAATAAAAAAAATACTGTGATTATTGATTAATGTATATAAACTAATGTGTAAAAGAAAAATAGTTATCCAAAAAATCCATACACATCAACACATAGATTTTTAACATGGAAACCTTGCTAAGGGAAAAACCACTTGGGACCGGTAACTCAAAATAATTCACTCTTTTGAAGTGAGCTCAGTGAAGAGCCAACACTATTAAAGGTTACAATGCACAATCTTAGGTGTGAGCTAGTTAGAGAATTTGTCACTAATAGTTTTCCCTTGAACAATCATTCACTATGGGGTCAACAAGAAAACAATAAACATTGATTGAATGTCATAAGAAAAGGACTGTTAAGTCCCACTCAGTTAAGCAATGTATTTGTAACTATGGTTAAACTTATATAGTAATGATTTGACTCAACTGCAACAGTATTTGTAGATTTTTAGATCTATGAGCCTGGGTGGTCCCACAATAATGTGTCCCACTTTTTGGCCAACTTTAACACAGAGATCAACATTCTGAGAAAAAATTCACTTACAAACACTTGTTGCCGCAAAATTATTAGGAATTTGAAGATGATGTAAACTATAATATTTTATAAATTTATTTCTATTTTCTAAATATATATTTAAAAGAAATAAAAATTCAATTAAATTCATTTTTCCTTCTCCTTCGAAAAGTGGTTTGTGTGAAAAAATTATGTTTTTAAGAAGTGACTGTCACTTGGATTAGCACAACTTTTTTTTAAAATATGATAATGGTGTAATTATTTCGATATTATGTTTTTATCTTCAATATCTAAAGGATGTAATTGGTTTCATTCATGTTAGGTCAATATCTCATAGTTTATTAAGTTCTAAAGTGACAGTAACCATAATTTAGACATAAGGTCACTTGGATCTCTCTAACTTGATCTGTATATATTGAAATTACTTCTTTTTTTTGATAGAAAGGTAACAAAAATACTCTTTTCCTACATATTTTTCATAATCTTATTTTGTTATTTACTACTTTCCCAAAGCCTTGAAGAGACAGTTTGTTGAATGACCAAACAACCTATGTTTAGTTAAAGTAATATTTGAAAGTGACAATAAACTCAATATGTATTAAAATTATATTCATTAGAATGATTTATCCGAATAGAATCATTTCGCATCATGTGTTTTAGAAAAGCATCTGGTTTGGTCCTTGTCCCTGGCTTGGCCTTAATGTGAAAATTCCGGTCAGAAACACCCCACCATAATTTTACCTAGGGTACTTCGCGCGAACTAGGTTGGCCAGTTTGAATTTAAAAAAAAATAAAATTAGAATGGTATATAAGTAAATTTTTTTCTTTTTAGTTTTTTACCAAAATGCAATAAGTTAATTCACTTTCTCTATTATTGACCAATTTTTACAAAGGTGTTTTTTGGAGAAGGATTGTTATTTCTATTTTTTTCGAAGGTATAATTTTGGAGAGGAGAAATATTATATCGAAGTATTTTTTTGAAGAAAATAATTTTTATTTCTGATATTTGGGAAGACATTTCTTGAAGAGAAGAAATGGGGAACAAGAAGGGAAGACAAATTAAATCTACTAGAAAAAGGTCACCTAGTACCGAACAAAGAAATCGTTAGGCTGCATTGGCATATTATCATAAAACTAAAGAAGGTGAAGGACAAGCTAAAGTAGGAGGGTCAAGTCAACTCAAAGAATTGCACATTAAAGAAGGGTCAGGATCATTCCCTATGGAAGCTCAAGCAATTGAATTGGAAAAGGTTCAAGATCAGGTGCTCCTACTGGTATGGATGAACTTATACATTTTTCTCAAACTGTAAAGAGAAATATTAATTATAGAAACTTAGATCATTTACTTACACTAGATGTGGAGAATTTGAGGTCACTTGCTAATGTTCAACCCTAAGTCTTTAAAAAGCCCAATTTTATCATTTAGAAACACTTGCAAAATCCCAATTGCTTTCAATTGTATGTATAAACAAAAGGTTGGAAGAGGCGTTAAAATTATTGGGTATAGACTCAACATCAAAGAAGGGAAATTTTTTTGACATGCAAACTAATATGATTGAAAATCTTAGGAAAAGTTTGAACCAGGTAGGGAAGTGATCTCAAACTAAAGATAATAGCATTACAAGAAAATTTGTCTTTATATCCATTGTAGGTAACACTATGCTCTGAAAAAGACAAATATCTTCAATTTCATCTCAAATTGGTTTTAGTAGGAAAATAGTACCATGATATGTTCATAGGAGAATGCTTTTGGATGATAGCACCTTGGAAGGAAATTGAGAAATCATGTGTAGAGCTCCTCATTCGGATAGGATTGATGGAGGAACAAAAATTTGGTGACATTATTTTGGAATGATAATACATGTCCTTCATCAAATAGTAGAGATGTTATTAGACATAGAATTTCAGATAATCAATATGAATATCGTATAAAACATTGGTTGGACACAGCACAACATGAAATGTATGTGTCATTTTTTAGTTCAAATCCTAATATAAAGATTGGGCAAACATTTTTTCAAAGATTGAAGCCATATTATATGAGGAAAAATAAAGCGTTTGAAACTTGTTGTCATTATCATATTGAATTTGATCTCCACTATTAGGTTTTTAGAAAGTTTCTACACGAAACTTATGGTTTTCAAAATGTTCCTCCTAGTAGATGAAGTGAGTTTATCTCATCCATTTTATGTGACAAAAGAGATGATGCAGTTGGACAAATAAATTACGTAAAAGGAATATGTCAAACACGTGATGATTTGACTCTTTTTCCTTTGAAAAATGAAAACATTAATGTAACAAAGATGGTAAATTTCGAGAGTTACAAATATGTAAAGAATGAAACAAAATTTGGAAAAGAATCCAAAAGGTTAGAATATGTTGAAGAGGAGATAAATGTTGGAGTATTTATGGAAAAATTTAAAAAATTGATTCAACCCTACATACATCATGTTTTATTTACAAAGTGGCAAGCACAAAAATTCCATACACTGAGACACAGTTTCCCACTTGGAACTATTGTATCAGTTGTTGATTTTGCAGAAAACTATTCCTTTGTTCATCAAAAGACAATTCAATCATAATACTATTTTTCAGAGAAAATTACAATTATAGTACATGTGGGTATCAACATGCACAATTCAATTTGGATGGTATTCAGAGCACATTTGAAGCATGGGTCATCAAGAAGGAATATCATTTTTATATAAGTGATGATAGAGAGAATGACATTCATTATGTAGAACAATGCTTCAAGATGCTTTTTGCAAATTTGAAAGAAAGAGGTATAAAAATTGATAAATATTTTGTCTGTTCAGATGGATGTGTTGCACAAATCAAACAATCCAGACCATTTCATGCACTATGTAGTATCATCATAGTGAAAATACAACATGTCTAGATTTTCTTTGAGAGTGGACATGGAAAAGGTAAACATGATGGCACTGGAACTTGTATCAAACATGCTCTATGAAAGCATCAAATGAATTATAAGGGAGTTCATATAAAAAATTCACATGATGTTGTTGAATGGTGCAAGACACATTTCACACCAAATGAGAATGACACATCTTTTGAAATTGAGATAAGTAACTAAGAGGGGAGGGGTGAATCAGTTACTTCAAAAAAAAACCTTTATCCCTTAGATGTCTTAAATACTCTAACACTGTTACTCGATCAATTAAGATACTCTTCTGTAACTCAGGTGCCAAGAAAATCTTTATAATATCTAATGCAATTATACTTTAGTGATTAAGTGCAGAAACATAAAGCATGAAACAAATAACCTATACATAGGTGACACCAATATTTAACATGGAAATCCAATATGGGAAAAACCAGTAATGTAAATAGTTACTATTTTTCACTCTTCTGAAGTGAGCCCTGTTAGTAGCTAACCCTGTTAAAGGTTACAATAACACAATGTTAGGTGTGACCCTGTTAAAGTATTTAATCACCCTATGAGGAGTGGCCTTGTTAGAGGTCTTGAACACTTCAACATAGAAATGCTACCTTGTGAGAAGATTTACAAAAAGACTATTAATTCTACTCTATTAAGAGATTTGAGATCACTGCTACAATGGTTAGAAAGTAACAATGAATTGACCTATATGTGTAAGAAACTATCTTTGCTGATTAAGATCTATGTTTTGATTATGACTGGATCCTTGCTGATCAAATTTTTTATTGTAGCTCCAAGTGATTTGTACTCAATCAGGATCCTATCTGATTTCGCTTTCACTGGTGCAGGAGCACACATAGGCTAACCTCCATTGTTGTGATGTTTTGGCTTGTACTTGACATTGGCCAAGTCATGATAGTTTGTTTACTTTGGACCTTAGAAGGTCATTTCATTGTGGACTAGGTGAGTTAGTCATTAGGACTAAGGTCACCAAAATAGTCATTGTTAGTAGCTTTTTAATTTTCTTAGGCTTAGAAGCTTAGTGATGGATTTGAGCTTTGAATGTGTCCTAAACACATAAATGTTTTCATAGAGATGATTGGAGGCCATTAATGAATTTCATTCCTTGAATTATAGAGGATAGAGGCCCTAAAACTTAGGAAGTTGGCATAATGGCTAGGATGCCAAACGTTTTTACAATGTTGTCATGACAACATTTGCAAATGTTGCATGCAACATTTGGTTACTTTGTTTCCCCCTAGAATATAAGAGTGGGATATCGACCAAAGGTCCCTAAAAACATGGAATATGGCATCTAATGTATGTAGAGGCTCGAATCTCATCAGTAGTGATGATTGTAAGAAATATTTCTTTTTGGAATATAGCTCTGCAACTCTGATTTTGTGAAGAACCTGAGCATTTCATTGTGACAGTTCCATCATATGGAGTAAAAGATTTAAATAGTGATTTTTTTGTGTTCATAGGATAGTTCTAAGACTTTTCCATTTAGTAATCTAGTTGATTTGAGTTAGTCTAAGGTCTTAGATAAATTTTTTTTAGTTTAGGAAGCTCACTGGTCCTGTCTTGACTAGTTTGTCATTTCATGGCTCCCCCATGGAATCTAACCATGGGATGTTCCTAAGGATACGTGGATATGTTAGGGGAGTCATTGGTCTATACATATGTATAGGTAGGATTTTTTTGGAGTCAATTTTCTATTTTTAGTTCCAAGCCCTAGGCGAGCTGACAGTTCCCGGTTAGAGGTTTTGATGTAAGTGTTCCAAGGCTTGCTAGCACTTCACCTAAGAGACCTTAGCTTTCCTCTTCTAGGAAAATAATCTCATCTAGGTCCTGATTGGCTTAGATGATTAAATAAGTCCAATTCTAACTCTTCTCTAAGATTTCTCCACTCATGTGCTTCACCTCGAAAGACTAACACCTTTTGTTAGTTCAAATATTCACTTTTCCCACTACACCTAGAAGAATCTAAGTACCAATTCCACTCTAACATTAATGATTCATTATAGGGATATCCATCCACTTGTAAATTTCCATGTCCTTAGTCATTTGAAACCATTTACTAGGATCTTCAACTTGGTCTTCACTAGGTTCAAGGATTCAATCACTTGGAAGCCTAATTGAGGCCTATCCCTTGTAGCTTTTCAGAGTGTGTTTTTTTGACTTCTTTTAAAACTTTCCCAAAGAAGTTGAAAAACAAATCACACATTCAAATACCTCTATCACTTTACATGATTTTTTGAAGGTTTTAGTTTCAGAATTCCTCCGTACATAGGGTTCCTACAAACTAGGATCAATAGGGTTAAAGCGCCTAATTTCTAGGACAGTCTGCAATGCAATGCAAAACTTGCTCAAACTTTGACCAATTGGATTGATAAAAACTAGGCCCTCCTAGCATGTCCATATATTACTATTCCCTAATTTAAACTTCACTTAGACCATATAGTACTTCACTACCCTACATAAGAATGCTCACTGTTTCACCTCCAAACCACTAACTAGACAGTGCATGCTCGCCTAGGGCTTGGAATTAAAAATAGAAACTCAAATTTACCTGACTCCTAACTCTACATATGTATAGACCATTAAATCCCCTAAAATTTCCATCTATCATTAGGAATATCCCATGGTTAGATTTCATGGGGGAGCCATGAATCGACTGACTGGTCAGGACAGGACCAGTGAACACACAAAACAGAAAACAATTTAACTAAGAGTTTACATTACCTCTAAAAAACTAGCTTAATGAATGAAATATGTTTCAAAATATCATAGGAACACAAAACAACAATTATTTTTAGTCTTTCAATCCATTACATTTGACTATCATAACAAAATACTCAGGATTCCTGAATACATAGAGTTGCAGAGCTATTTCACTATTCAAATCTTGTTACAATCTATGAATCACTCTTATATTTGAGTCCTTTGGTAAAATTAGATGCCATATCCATGATTCTAGGCCTTTTTGGTCAATTCCCCACTCCTATTCATAAGGGGATCCAAAGATAACCGAGTTGCATGCAACATTTGCAATAATTGCAAATGTTGTCATAGCAACATTCTAGCAAATTTTGGCATCTTTGCCATTATGCCTTCTCCCTGAGTTTTAGGACCTCTAACCTCTTTATTTTGAGGATCCAAGATCATTAAAGGCCTCAAGGCATCTCTATGTCCTCATTTATGTGTTTAGGACACATTCATGACTCAAATCAAACATTTAGCAACTAAGCCTAAGTAATTGAAAAAATACTAACAATGGCTATTGTTGTGGCCTTAGTCCTAATGAATAACTCACCTAGCACACATTGAAATGACCTTATAAGGTCTAGAAAAAACCTAACTATCTTTACTTAGCCAATGTCAAGTACAAGCCAAAAAATGATAAAAACATGGAGGTTAGCCTAGGTGTGCTCCTGCACCATCCTCCCCAAAACAAAAAGATCAATCTACCCTTGGATTAAGGATGCTTGGTTCAATCCCCATCTTGATGAACTCTAAATATTTGACCCATACTGCATCAGCATCTGTTTGGTCATGCTTCTTTATCAAATGTTCCTTGTAGGATTTGGTTCTAGTCTATTTGTAGACTCTAGTATCTAGTAAACTATCAGATCTTGTGACTGTAGCAAAGGGTAATTGGAGATCTTCCACATCTCTGATCATTTCTTGGAGACTCTAATCTGTGTCTTGCTGCGGTCCTTTGTAATGGACTAAGTCTGCAATGTTAAAAATAGGTGATAGTCCACTGTCTTCTGGGAGCTCAACTTTGAATGCATTATCACCATACTTAGCTAAGATAGGATAGGGACCTATCCTCCTCATCTGCAACTTGTGAGGGACTCCCTTTTGAATTCTTGATTTGTTAAGATGTACCATGACCAAGTCACCCACATTCAACTAAACTTTTCTTCTACTCTCATCAACCTTGGATTTGTGTTTCAAGGTGTTCTCAGTCAAAGTCTTCCTCACTGTCTCATGTATCTCCTACATTACACAAGAAAAATCATTTGCATATCCACTTTCCTTCACTCCATCCTTAAAGTCTCTCAAATCATAGAATCCTCTAGGATGTAATCCATATACTATCTCAAAGGGGCTCTTCCCTGTTGATCGATTGATGGTGTCATTGTAGGCATACTCAGCTTGCCCAATAAATTGATCTCATTGCTGTCCATACTCCTTGTTCAAGCATCTTAGAAGATTTCCAAGTCTTTTATTCATGACTTTAGTTTGACCATCAGTTTGGGGATGGTATGCAGACCCAGAGGATAAATTAGTGCCCAATCTTTGCCAAAGAGTCTTCGAAAAATGACTCATAAATTTAGTGTCTCTATCTGACACTATGCTCATAGGCAACCCATGGATTCTTACTATCTCTTTGAAGAAGAGAGAGGCTATTTGGCTGGCATCATTAGTGGTCTTTCATGGCACAAAGTGAGCCATCTTGCTGAATCTGTCCACAACTACATAAACACTATCCATGCCTTGTCTTGTCTTGGGTAACCCAACTACAAAATCCATGCTCAAGCAATCCCAAGGCCTAGTGGGAACAGGTAGTGGTTGATAAATACTAGCATTTGAAGAAGTACCCTTGAATCTTTGACATGCAATGCAATTCTCCACATACCTCTTAACATCAAGGTTCATTCTCGGCCAATAGTAGAACCTTTGAACAAGTTATTGGGTCTTAGTGATCCCAAAGTGACCACTCAATGCACCATTATGATTTTCCAGAATCATATTCTCCCTAATAGACCCTCTAGGGACACACAACTAATTTCCCTTGAAAAAAAGATTACTTTGCAAAGTGTATTCAACATACTTTCTATGAAAATTATTCTTGAGTTCAACACATACCTTATAAATATCTGCAAAGTCTTCATCATCAGCATATAGATCTTTGAAATGATCTATTACCATGCTCTTCAACTAAATTTCCTGAATTGTGAGAGCTCTCCTAGACAATGCATCTGCCACTTTATTGAGGACACCTTTCTTATGTTTGATATTAAAGGTATAAGCTTGTAAGTATTCCCCCCATTTCATGTGCTTGTGGCTCAACTTCTCTTGAGAATTTAGAAAACTTAAAGCTTGATTATCTGATTAGACTATGAACTCCTTGGGGAGTAAATAGTGTCTCCATTTCCTTAAAGCTTGAACCAATGCATACATTTCAAGGTCATAGGAAGAATACTTCCTCTTGGCTTCACTCAACTTTTCTGAATGAAATGCTACCGGTCTGCCGTGTTGGCTTAGGACAGCTCCAATAGCCACATTGCTTGCATCACACTCAATGGAGAAAAGCTTTTCAAAGCTTGGCAAGACTAGGACAGGTTGGGTAGAAATATTTGCTTTCAACAACTCAAAACTTTTGGTGGCTTGTTCATTCCATATGAACTTGGTCTTCATTCCTCCTTATATTGTGTCCAACATGGGAGCACAAATAGCACTGATCTGCCTTATAAACTTCTTATAATACTTCAAGAAAGGCCATGAAAACTTCTTACCTCTGTTGGTGACCTTGGAGTAGGCCAATTCATGATGGCTTCCACTTTACTCTTGTCAATTTTTAGATTGCCACGAGAGAGAACAAACCCAAGGTACACTAGCTCTGTTTTGATGAACTCACATTTCTCCAAGTTAATCATCAACTTCTCTTCATGTAGCTTCTTGAAGACAATCTCAAGGTGTTGAAGATGCTCCTCTCTTGTCCTACTATAAATCAGTATATCATCAAGATATACTACTAAAAATTTGCCAATGTAGTCTTTGAGGACTTCATTCATGAGCCTCATGAATGTGGAGGGGGCATTAGATAGTCCAAATGGAATGACAAGCCATTCATACAAACCTTCATTGGTTTTGAATGTTGTCTTCCGTTCATCTCCCTCATGTATCCTTATTTTGTGGTAGCCACTCTTCTAGTCTATCTTACTAAAGTACTTAGCTTCACCTAGACAATCCATTAGGTCTTCAATCTTAGGTATGGGAAACCTATACCTAATGGTTATCCTATTTATGGCTCTTGAATTAGTACAAAGTCTCCATGTTCCTCCTTCTTTGGTTCTAGGATAATGGGTACTGCATAGGGGCTAATTCTTTTCTCGATAAGACCTTGGTTAAGGAGTTCTTCTATTTTCCTAGCAATTTCCTCATTTTGTTGAGGTGTCATCTTGTAGGCTGCCTTATTAGGTAGGGTAGCTATTTGTATGAAGTCTATCCTATGACTTATGGCTCTTGTAGGGGGTAATGCTGATGGTTGTCCATCACTTACTATGCCTTCATAATTCTACAACATACTATGTATCTCCTTAGGTATCTCTTATTTCTTGTCTCCTTTTTATTCATTATTTTCTCTTGGTCTTAGCACCAATGCATAGCCAAATCCTTCTCCTTCTTCCATGGCATCTATGAATTATTTCTCACCCACCATAAGCACATTAGGACTTTTTGTCTTCACATCTACATCTTCTAACAATGATTGTATTTTGAAAGTTAGTTTAGCCTTCTTAAATGTATAGGAGTTCTTCACTCCATCATGGATAGCTTGGCGGTCAAATTGCCATGGCCTACGTAGGAGAAAATGACATGCATCCATGGGTAGCACATCACATAGAACCTTGTACTTATATCTCCCTATAGAGACCTCTACCCATGTTTTCTCATTGACTAAGACATGTCCTTTATTGAGCCATGTGACCTTGTAAGGATGGGTATGAGGTATCCTTGTCATGCCTAACTTGCTGACTACTTCCTCTAAAATAATGTTGTCAGTAGACCCTAAGTCTACAATAACTCTACATACTTTTCCCATCACCTTACATTTGATTCTGAATAGAGACCTCCTTTGGCTTGGCTCCTCCTTGACTGGTTCCTTGATCAATGTTATCCTCATCAAGAGATTCTCACCTTCTTTGGAATTTAGTGGTACCTCAGAGTGTGTGTCTATTGCATTTGTCTCATCATGAACTAAATTAGTTCTCTTATTACCTCCTTAAGAAGTACTACCCTTCTCTGGACACCTATAGGTAGGGTGTCCCATTTGGTTGCAATGGTAACATTTCATATTGGAAAAGTAATTATCTCTTCCTTGTCCACCACTTCTACCTGTGAAATTTGAGTTCCTTCCTCTTCCTCCTCTACTAGAACATCCCTCTTGCTGCTCAGTGTACTTGACTTCTCCTTGTGTCCTTGAATCTGAACTTCTTCCACCATAGCCACCTCTTGTTCCTCTATTATCCCTTCCTCTACCTCTTCCTTTGGAGGTTTTCTCTTGCTTTCTTTTGCCTTTCTCCTCTATCTTCAAGGCCATTTGATAACATTGGTGAATGATTTTAAAGTTCACAAGACTCATGTCTTCTTGGATAGACCAATTCAGTTCATTCAAGTATCTAGCTAGCTTGATGTTGTCATCTTCCACCACTTGTGACCTTAAGAACAACTTTTGGAACTCTTCGGTGTATGCTTGGACATCCAAATCTTTTTTTCTAAGATTTTTTCTTCTCCTATGTAGCTAAACCTCATAATCATAAGGTAAGTAAGTCTACTTGACTTTAGTCACCATTCCCTTCCATGAGACTATAGGACTCTTTCCTTCATTCTCCCTTTCAATTTGAACAAACTTCCACCATGTGAGAGCTTATCCTCTCAAACTTTACTTGGCCACACTCACTTTTTGGGCCTCTTTGATACCATCACATTTGAAATGGTTCTCTATATTGTCAATCCAATCCACAACTGAATCTAGATCCATTTGTCCACTAAAAAGTGGTACACCCTCTAAAGCTTTGCCACTTAAGGCCTTCAATACCTTTTAGAAGGGTTCTTGATCACTAACAAGGTTAGGGGTTAGAAATTCCTCTTCTACATCCACTCCCTTTTCCCTTGCTTCTTCTTCTTTCTGATCTATGTTATCTTTTATCTTCTCAGCTTTGTCTTGGACTTCTCCCAAGAGTTGCTCCATTTGAGACAACCTTTCTCTCAACAACTTGTTGTCTTCTTCTTGCTCATCCACCTTTTTGGCTAACTCAGTGTTATTCACCATGGCTTTGTCTTCTACTAATCCAAATGGTGTATTCTCTCTAACTGATTCAATAGGCTGAAACATCCACCACAAGCTTGATCTTTAATCAAGCTCTAATACCAATATGATGTAAGTGTTCAAAGGCTTGCTAGTACTTCACCTAAGAGACCTTAGCTTGTCTCTTCTAGGAACCTAATCTCCTCTAGGTCTTGATTGGCTTAGATGATTAACTAAGTCCAATTACAACTCTTCTCTAAGAGTTCTCCACTCATGTGCTTCACCTTGAAAGACTAACACCTTTTGTTAGTTCAAATCTTCACTTTTCCCACTACACCTAGAAGGATCTAAGTGCCAATCCCACTCTAACATTCATGATTCATTGTAGGGATATCCATCCACTTGTAAATATCCATCTCCTTGGTTATTTGAAATGATTTACTAGGATCTTCAACTTGGTTTTCATCAGGTTCAAGGATTCAATCACTTGGAAGCCTAATTGAGGCCTATACCTTGTAGCCTTTCACAATGTGTTTTTCTCACTTCTTTTAAAACTTTCCAAAAGAATTTGAAAAACCAATCACACATTCAGATACCCTCTATCACTTTACAAGATATTTTGAATTTTTTAGTTTTAGAAGTCCTCCGTACATAGGGTTCCTACAAACTAGGATCAATAGGGCTAATAGGCCTAATTTCTAGGACAGTCTGCAACACAATGCAAAACTTGCTCAAACTTTGACCAATTGGATTGATACAAACTCGACCGTCCTAGCATATCAAGATATGACTATTCCCTAACTGAAACTACACTTAGACCATATAGTACTTCATTACCCTGCATAAGAATGCTCACTATTTCACCTCCAAACTACTAACCGAACAGTGCATGCTCGCCTAGGGCTTGGAATTAAAAATAGCAACTCAAATTTCCCTGAATCCTAACTCTACATATGTATATACCATTGAATCCCCTAACATTTCCATATATCCTTAGGAAGATCCCATGGTTAGATTTCATGGGGGAGCCATGAATCGACTGACTGGTCAGGACAGGACCAGTGAACACACAAAACACAAAACAATTTAACTAAGAGTTTACACTACCTCTAAACTACTAGATTAATGAATGAAAGATGCTTAAAACTATCCCAAGAACACAAAACAACAATTATTTTTAGTCTTTCAATCCATTACATTTGACTGTCATAACAAAATGACCGGGATTCCTGAATACACAGAGTTGGAGAGCTATTTCACTATTCAAATCTTGTTACAATCTATGACTCACTCTTATATTCGAGTCCTTTGGTAACATTAGATGCCATCTCCATTATTCTAGGCCTTTTTTTTCTATTCCCCACTCCTATTCATAAGGGGATCCAAAGATAACTAAGTTGCATGCAACATTTGCAATAATTGCAAATGTTGTCATAGCAACATTCTAGCAACTTTTGGCATCTTTTCCATTATGCCTTCTAGCTAAGTTTTAGGACCTCTAACCTCTTTATTTTGAGGATCCAAGATCATTAAAAGCCTCAAGGAATCTCTATGTCCTCATTTATGTGTTTAGGACACATTCATGACTCAAATCCAACATTTAGCAACTAAGCCTAAGTAATTGAAAAACTACTGACAATGGCTATTGTTGTGACCTTAGTCCTAATGACTAACTCACCTAGCCCACATTGAGATGACCTTACAAGGTCTAGAAACAACCTAACTATCTTGACTTGGCCAATGTTAAGTACAAGCCAAGGTGTGCGCCTACGCCAGGTTTGGAGATCAAAAAGTGAGCATTTCATGCGGGAAGGAAAGTACAATACAGGGTAAGAGTAGAACTAGGTGGGATATGACCTAATATTACACTGATGATAGATTTAGGAACTCAGCAATCCATTTGGTCAATTTTTGAACAAGAAAATAGTCAAGTGCAACTAATTAGGCCTATTAGCCCTATTGGTCCTACATAATAGGAACCCTATGTACGGAGGGCTTAGGAGACTAAAAATTTCAAAATATTTTATGAAATGATAAAGGGTGTCTGAATGTAGGATTATTTTTTCAAGTTCTTTGGAAAAGTTTTGAAAGAATTGGGAAAAGGTCTCTGGAAAAGGCTACAAGGAATTAGGCCTAATTAGGCTTCTTAGGGTCTAAAATTTGAGTTTGACTGAAAAGGGATATGAGATCCCTCAAAATGGAGTCAAATGGGAACATATATAGTGTTTCCAACATGCTTAGTACCCCTGCAATGATTTTTGAATACTAGAGTGGAGTTGACACTTAGATCCTTCTAAGTGTGGGAGAAGAAGTGAAGTACCCAAAGGGTGTTAGTCTTTCAAAGGTGAAGCACAAAGAATGAGGCTCTTAGAGAAGAGTTGGATTAGGAATTATTTAATCATATAAGCCTAATAAGGACCTAGAGGAGACTAGGGTCATTGAAGAAGACAAAGATGGTCTTCTTAAAAAATTGTTCAAGCAATCCCTTGGAACACTCACACCATATTGGTATCAGAGCTTGATTAAGATCAGGCTTGTTGTGGATGTTTCAACCTACTGAATCAGTTGGAGAAAATACACCAGTGGGATCAGTAGAAGATAAAACCATGGTGACTAACACTGAGTTAGCCAAAAAGGTAGAAGAACAAGAAGAAGATAACAAGTTGCTAAGAGAAAGGTTGTCTCAAATGGAGCAACTCTTGGGTGAAGTCTGAGACAAAGATGATAAGGTGAGGGATAAGATAGATCAGAAAGAAGAAGAAGAAGAAGAAGCAAGGGAGAAGGTGTTAGGTTTTTTTCTCACAGGGCATCTAAAATGCTTGAATACTTGAATAACTCTATGACTCCCAATGCCTTTGAAACTTTGACTCAAGCAAGAGAAAAGAATAATTGATGAGGTATTTTGATAACACTGGGGATACCTATTATCACCTCCTTTTTTGAGATCCACTGACTCAGGCAGGTTTTACCTATGATTGATTACTGACTTGATAGTATCTTTAAAGTGGATTTGTAATGCCCCGCCAGGGAACCTAGGAGAACTTAACCCAAACATGACACTAAGTTCACTGAATAATTATTTTTTTAAATGTTTACAAACAATATTAATAGAAATGCAGAAGAAAGACAATGAAGTACATGACATACATGAAATACAACTCATACATGATTCACATTCCTCAAGGGTTCCTTGATGTATAATTACTTAAACAAACTATTCTATGACTACAATAATAAAGAACTGACATAAAGGTTACATAATCTGAAACCGATTACATACATCTCATAATAAAGATTACATATACAACTGATACCATAAGGTATACTACCTAATCAACATCCACTGCACAAATCGTAGGGTATGTAATAATACATAACAACCAATACAATGTATCCTCCAAAGGATAATAACCAACATAAACATATGGTGCAAATATACAACTCATGAAACCGAACCAATCTCCAAAAGAAATCAGAAGATAGAACTGCATCAGATAACATCCAAGCATGAAGAAGAATCCGTCGAAATCTCAATGGTAATAAGAATCACTACCACCCGACCACATGAAACCAAAGGTCCACTGCCACCGTGCTGAGGAGATAGTAACAGGCCCATCACACGGGGTATACAACAAGAACACAAAACAAGGTACACATGACCTCATACTGCAATGCAAAGGAAGATTCTAGAAGTAATCTAAACCATAACAAAGAATACTAAACAACACTAGAAGTAACCGACTCACATAGGATAACCTAAGATATATATAGGGAAGTGTCATCACATAAGTCCAACCTTGAAGGTAACCCTAGTAGTACCTCTTGAACCTGGCTTCTAGGTGACACTATGTGGCTCGATAATCCTTTCGTGAAGACAAGGATCCCAACTCCCATCCTATCGTGCAACAGCACCCAAGGCATGGGTAGAGAATTAGACATATTATTAGTTCATTTTAAACCCCTTTAATGTATCATATATTTTCACTTATTAAGTAACTTGCCAATGGGTTTACCTAGTAACCACTTAGAGTCTTGAACCCCCATTGCAAGCCACTTCCCCACTATACACTTAGTTAACCTACCTAGGCTCAAGATAAACACATGAAGATATACATAATCACAAATCGCATCCTGCCCATTCAAGAGCACATAGGTTCTCGATAACCACAAACACATCCACAGTATCCTCATAAGCCCATAAAGCACATCATAACATAATTAGGCTAGGTATAGGAAATCAGGACCATGATATCAACATAAAATTACAAATTAACATCACAACAGAAACCATACAAAAATTACAAACCCAATCCTCTGGATTATGACCTAAGGGTCATCTAGGCCAACAAGTACCCCAAAAAATAGATAACATAGAAGAGCACACAAAATATACCATTTACTTGTTCATGCACTCAAATCACATCAAGGCCCAACAAATGTCATATTCAGAATCCATAAAGTAATATATAAAGTGTAGCGTAAAGATAAACAAATTTATAACATCCGAGTTATGCAAAAATCATTTATCCATTATAATTACTATCTAAAATGATTTAATCTTTATAGACATGCACCATAAGCGCTCCTATAAATTAATTTATAACTATCTTATAAACAAATTAACCCATATGAATTAATTGCCAAACTGACTATAATTACCAAAGAAATTGTGCCAATATTTTAGAAATCAATATTATCTCTTCCAATATTAATACAATGCGCAAAACACCCTCTCAAACCAGTCTATCCTAACTATACCATAAATTAATATAAAACTATTTAGAAACTAGTTTTAAAACTAATTTAAAATTAAGTATAAATTAATTTAATAATTAATTACAAACTAATCCATAACTAATAATAAACTAATTAAAATAACCTAATTTTAAAATTTAAATAAACTAATTTTTAAAAAAATAAATAAATTAAAACTAAGTTTTAAAAAAAATATAAATTTAATTGTTTTGGGGGGGGGGGTCCCATGGCCCCCACCCCCCTTCCCTTCCCCACATCTGTAGGGACTTCCACGTGGGCACTACAGCCCCCCAGTGGTCCCCCCCTCGCGGGGTCCCACAGGCCTCCCTCTGCGGCTGCAGTACTGCAGTCTGCAAGGGAGATACCCATGGTACTCTTGCGGTGGTGGCGGTGGGGTTTGGTGGCCCCCGCCACCTTAAAAAATTTGTTTAAAATTTTTTTTAATTTTTTTTTAAACACTTTTTTTTAAATCTTATTTAAAAGATACTTTTCCCAAAAAGAATTATTTTTATATATTTATGTGATTTCCGAAAATAGAAATATTTCAAAGGTTATATATATTTTGTCTTTAATACAATTTGTCTTTACTGGTGAACTTTAACATGCACTGTATTTTTTTAACCAGTGGGTCTATTTTTTGGAAAGAATTAATTTTCAATAGAGAATTTTAATTTTTCAAAGACTAAGTTTCTTAAGGGAATTTATTTTTCCCTACTCTATAGTTCCAACTATAGGTAATATTAATTTATCATTTTCTAGGAGATCCGTAAGGGTTTAACCAACGAAATTTTGACAACACTTTCGTACTAGGGTAATATACATTTTCCTTCAAAAATTAGGGATCTAAGGTTCCATAAGCACATATTTCAACAACAATTTCAAGCTAGAAACCCTAATACCCTTTTACTCATAATGCCATAAAACGAAACCCTTTATGCCCACAAGCACAGATCTGACATGCAAGCATGAATAAAAACATGAAATTAATCTAGGAGTATATTTTCCAATTGAAATCAATGAAAACCAAAATAAACAAGCAAAGGAATGACCAAGAAAGGATTCATATCTTTTCAGATGCATAGAAGATAGGGATCCAAAAAAATAGAATTGACATGAATAAGACCCTACCTCAATATCTATTGAAGAATGCACAATCCAAAATCCAAGCAAGGAGAATTCCAAAATTATGCTCCAAAACCAAGCACACCCCAAAGCTTCCAAAAATGCTCCCAAAAACCTGTTATGAGAGAATGAGAGAAGAATCCCCCTAATGAGGATCCATT
>MU225489.1:1587847-1607089 GCA_018584345.1 Thuja plicata | reverse complement strand
AATATTAATTTAAATAACTTAAATATTTACATCACAATAATCCATGCAACTAAATATTTAATTATTTAATTAATCATAAAAGGCATATTTACTCTAATATTCAATTAAATATAAATACTCAACATTTTCACTTTAATTAAACTTTCAATTAAACATAGGTATTTAATTTAATTTTCAATTAATTAAATACCCTATATTTAATAATTAATTGCAATAATATTCAATTAAATAAATAACATGATATGACACCCACATAATCATATCAAGCACCTGAAACCAAAAACAAGCAAAATCAAACATGATCAAGGAAAGGGATACACGAATTCCTATCAACTATACGAATTCAGTCAGGGTAGTCAAAACAGATACTTGTCCACTAACTAGGACAATTAGGTTTAGGATAGGATTTGGACCTGAAAACTATCTTGCCTCTCTTACCATTGAGATTAATGTGATAGGGCACTCTCACTCCTGCCAATTCAGGGAAGACGTAGCCCGGTACCTACAATCCTGTCATCACAAAGATGAAACATACATGTATATATCATATGGCAAACAATGGTTGAGACTAGGTTATTGTGTGGATCTCGCCGAAGCAAGTAACTACGACTCTGTCCCATACCATACCAAGCACATCAAACAGTAACACAAAACATACAATGATCCATGTGCATATAAATCTAAGGTTAGTATTGTTAGAAACCATAACCAAAATGAAATCCTAACATATACATAAGCATCATTAGATAACCCTAAATCACATATACACAAAAGATACAATATGATAATAATGGATTAATAACATATTGAAAAGCAATGCATGAATATCTTTAAAATCACCTGAAAGAGCTAACACATACATACTATGGTCTAGAAGAGATCAGAAACTAACACAGGTAGAAAGACAAAGGGGTAGGTATTACATCCTCCTCCCCTAAAACTAGGCTTACTCCTGGAAGCCGATAACTAGACTAATAAATAATCAGAAGGATTCACACCATAGTGCTACACCCCCTAACAATTAGGATCAAACAAGAAGATTCACCCACTTCATAAACACCAAAAGAATATATCATCACAACAATCACTCATTTGTATTCAAGAAGAACTAGTGCAAATTAGCTTAACTATCTTATTTTAAGATTTGCATAACGAATCACAAAGAGTAATATAACTCAAATTCAAGCATAAACAAAACATATAATTAATCATTTATTCATCGCCTAACATCTTCTAATTAATTCTATATCTTTAATGCTTTCAAAAACATAAAATACGTACATACTAAAGCTTAACATGAAAGAAACATAACCATGATCATATCGAATAGAATTTTTAACATCTTATGCAACCATTACCTAATGCAACACTCACGTAAACACATGAATTACATAATGCATATTGTTTCACCTACAACTATAGTGCAATCTCTGCGATATCCTCCCTTACACATACTATCAGAGGTCCATAAAGAACATGATAGAAATAATACTTATCACAAAACATGGTCAACATCACAAATGTTTAGAAAAGTCACCATACAAGACTAAGGAAAAGCCCAAGTGGGAGAACTTCCAAAGTTCAACATTAAATCAAAAATGTATACATTTCCAACAATAAATCAAATATGACTTAATGCCACAATTAGACAATGAAAGAGATTTGGATGACTATTCCAGTTATAAGAAAGTTCAAAAGAAATTAGTGTTGACCACATACTACACAACAAGGTATCAATCAAGAAAAATTAATAACCAATAAAAGAAAAAAATTTCACTTAACAAGGTGACTAGAGTTAGCCACACTCAAGGGAGTAGTCACTTCACGACATCCAAGAACTTTCACGTTAGATGTGTTAGAGTATGCACACAAACACTCAAGACCGACAATATGATAAATTCTAACATCTTCTTTTATGCAACTTCATGCAATTATGAATTCTACTAAGGATGCAATGCACATTTACTTTGGGACTTAGGTCCTTTACCCAATTTGATCTATAATGATGAGTACAATTCTAAATTCATCAATGCACTCCTAATGAATGATACATATATAATCGTAAACAATGCACAATGTATTGAACAACCGAGAATTTACTTTATAATTTCCATATCAATCACATTCCATCAGAGCTGATTACAACACTCACACCATACACTTCATATAATTCAAACAAAGTCTATTCAATACAACATGCAAGTCTAAACATACATGACCAATAAATTCACACTCAAGAGGCAAAGAAATAGGTCACTCAAGCACCGTACATCATTCAAGGGAAGGAAATCACGCAACATGGAGTTCTTCAAATAGGACTCCATCACCACAGCATATCACATACAACATACACTATCAAAATGCTCCTATAGATGATTACAAACTTCATGGGCATTGATAAGACTAGAGACCCTAGAGTTTTCAATCACGGATCCTAACACAAATCAAGCCTCAGTAGGTATCCAGCTATAGCAACCAAGACTAAACATCACTCCCCAAATCAAGTGGGAAGTACCCCACACAAAAATAAGAGATCATGAACAATGACTCTCAGGACACGAGGAGACAAGTTCTAACATGCACTAATAACCATTCTAATGGGCACACAATTTTCTAGAGTTCCTACTGTAGAAACATGGGCTCTGATACCAAGTGTAATGCCCCACCAGGGAACCCAGGAGAACTTAACCCAAACATGACACTAAGTTCATGGAATAATTTTTTTTTTAAATGTTTACAAACAATATTAATAGCAATGCGGAAGCAATACAATGAAGTACATGACATACATGAAATACAACTCATACATGATTAACATTCCTCAAGGGTTCCTTGATGTAGAATTACTTAAACAAACTATTCTACGACTACAATAATAAAGAACTGACATAAAGGTTACATAATTTGAAACCGATTTCATACATTTCATAATAAAGATTACATATACAGCTGATACCATAATGTATACTACCTAATCAACATCCACTGCACAAATCGTAGGGTATGTAATAATACATAACAACCAATACAATGTATCCTCAAAAGGATGATAACCAATATAAACATATGGTGCAAATATACAACTCATGAAACCGAACCAGTCTCCAAAAGAAATCAGAAGATAGAACTGCATCAAAGAACATCCAAGCATGAAGAAGAATTCTTCGAATCTCAATGGTAATAAAAATCACTACCACCCGTCCATGTGGAACCAAAGGTCCACTCCCACCATGCTGAGGAGATAGTAACAGGCCCATCACACGGGGTATACAACAAGAACACAAAACAAGGTACACATGACCTCATACTCCAATGAAAAGGAAGATTCTAGAAGCAATCTAAACCATAATAAAGAATACTAAACAACACTAGAAGTAACCGACTCATGTAGGATAACCTAAGCTGTATATAGGGAAGTGTCATCACATAAGTCCAACCTTGAAGGTAACCCTAGTAGTACCTCTTGACCCTGGCCTCTACGTGACACTATGTGGCTCGGTAATCCTTTCATGAAGACAAGGATCCCAACTCCCATCCTATCGTGCAACAGCACCCAAGGCATGGGTAGAGACTCAGACATCTTATTAGTTCATTTTAAACCCCTTTAATGTATCAGATATTTTCACTTATTAAGTAACTTTCCAATGGGTTTACCTAGTAACCACTTAGAGTCTTGAACCCCCATTGCAAGCCACTTCCCCACTATACACTTAGTTAACCTACCAAGGCTGAAGATCAACACATGAAGATATACATAATCACAAATCGCATCCTGCCCATTCAAGAGCACATAGGTTCTTGATAACCACAAACACATCCACAGTATCCTCATAAGCCCATAAAGCACATCATAACATAATTAGGTTGGGTATACGAAATTTAGACCATGATATCAACATAAAATTACAAATTAACATCATGACAAAATCCATACAAAAATTACAAACCCAATCCTATGGATTATGTACTAAGGGTCATCTAGCCCAACAGGTACCCCAAAAACAAGATAACATAGAAGAGCACACAAAATATACCGTTTACTTGTTCACGCACTCAAATCACATCAAGGCCCAATAAATCTCATATTTAGAATCCATAAAGTAAGATATAAAGTGTAGCATAAAGATAAATAAATTTATAACATCCGAGTTATGCAAAAATCATTTATCCATTATAATTACTATCTAAAATGATTTAATCTTTATAGACATGCACCATAAATGCTCCTATAAATTAATTTATAACTATCTTATAAACAAATTAACCCATATGAATTAATTGCCAAACTGACTATAATTACCAAAGAAATTATGCCAGTATTTTAGAAATCAATATTATCTCTTCCAATATTAATACAACGCGCAAAACACCCTCTCAAACTAGTCTATCCCACCTATGCCATAAATTAATATAAAACTATTTAGAATTTAGTTTTAAAACTAATTTAAAATTAAGTATAAATTAATTTAAGAATTAATTACAAACTAATCCATAACTAATAATAAACTAATTAAAATAACCTAATTTTAAAATTTAAATAAACTATTTTTTTTTTAAAATATAAATTAAAACTAAGTTTTAAAAAAAATATAAATTTAATCATTTCGGGGGGTCCCGTGGCCCCCACCCCCCTTCCCTTCCCCACATCCGCAGGGACTGCCATGTGGGCACTGCGGCCCCCCCGTGGTCCCTCCCTCACGGAGTCCCACGGGCCTCCCTCTGCGGCTACAGTACTGCAGTTTGTAGGGGAGGTACCTGCGGTACTCTTGTGGTGGTGGCGGTGGGGTTTGGTGGCCGCCGCTACCTTAAAAAATTTGTTTAAATTTTTTTTTTAATTTTTTTTTTAAACAATTTTTTTTTATCTTATTTAAAAGATACTTTTCCCAAAAAGAATTATTTTTATATATTTATGTAATTTCTGAAAACGGAAATATTTCAAAGGTTATATATATTGTCTTTAATACAATTTGTCTTCACTAGTGAACTTTAACATGCACTGTATTTTTTTAACTAGTGGGTCTATTTTTTTGAAAGAATTAATTTTCAATAGAGAATTTTAATTTTTCAAAGACTAAGTTTCTTAAGGGAATTTATTTTTCCCTACTCTATAGTTCCAACTATGGGCAATATTAATTTGTCATTTTCTAGGAGATCCGTAAGGGTTTAACCAATGAAATTTTGATAGCACTTCCGTACTAGGGTAATATACATTTTACTTCAAAAATTAGGAATCTAGGGTTCCATAAGCACATATTTCAATGATAATTTCAAGCTAGAAACCCTAATACCCTTTTACTCATAATGCCATATTACGAAACACTTTATGCCCGCAAGCACAGATCTGACATGCAAGCATGAATAAAAACATGAAATTGATCTAAGAGTATATTTTCCAATTGAAATCAAAGAAACCCAAAATAAACAAGCAAAGGAATGACCAAGCAAGGATTCATAGCTTTTCGGACGCATAGAAGATAGGGATCCGAAAAACTAGAATTGACATGAACAAGACCCTACCTCAATATCTGTTGAAGAATGCACAATCCAAAATCCAAGCAAGAAAAATTCCAAAATTATGCTCCAAAACCAAGCATACCCCAAAGCTTCCAAAAATGCTCCCAAAAACCTGTTATGAGAGAATGAGAGAAAAATCCCCCTAATGAGGATCCATTTCCCCTAATCAAGCAAACCCTAATGACAACACATTCAGTTAACTCCTAAAAGGACTCCTCCCAAAATTGAAAGAAAAATAACAATTAATAATTAAAATATCTAATTACTTGCACAACTTAACTTTGACTCCTAAATTCAAGTTGAGATCTCCTGAGTTGAAAATACTTTTTCAACCAAATCTTGCAAATGTAATTAATCATAAAAGGCATATTTACTCTAATATTCAATTAATTATTCAATTAAATATAAATACTCAACATTTTAACTTTAATTAAACTTTCAATTAAACATAGGTATTTAATTTAATTTTCAATTAATTCAATACCCTATATTTAATAATTAATTGCAATAATATTCAATTAAATAAATACCATGATATGACACCCACATAATCAAATCAAGCACCTGAAACCGAAAACAAGAAAAATCAAACATGATCAAGGAAAGGGATAAACGAATTCCTATCAACTATACAAATTTGGTCAGGGTAGTCAAAACAGATACTTGTCCACTAACTAGGAAAATTGGGTTTAGGATATAATTTGGACCTGAAAACTATCTCCCCTCTCTTACCATTGAGATTAATGTGATAGGGCACACTCACTCCTACCAATTCAGGGAAGACGTAGCCTGGTACCTACAATCCTGTCATCACAAAGATGAAACATACATGTATATATCATATGGAAAACAATGGTTGAGACTAGGTTATCATGTGGATCTCACTGAAGCAAGTAACTACGACTCTGTCCCATACCATACCGAGCACATCAAACAGTAACACAAAACATACAATGATCCATGTGCATATAAATCTAAGGTCAGTATTGTCAGAAACCATAACCAAAATGAAATCCTAACATATACATAAGCATCATTAGATAACCCTAAATCACATATACACAAAAGATACAATATGATAATAATGGATCAATAACATACTGAAAAGCAATGCATGAATATATTTAAAATCACCTGAAAGAGCTAACACATACATACTATGGTCTAAAAGAGATCGAAAACTGACACAGGCAGACAGACAAAGGGGTAGGTATTACATGATTTTGCTTATGTGTTGAATACTCTGTTCCTATATAGATACATAGATGACAATGCAAATAACTATGATTACTCTGAGGAAGAGCTTAACAATCCAAATCATTATCTTGATGATGATAGACAACAACATAATAAGGAATTTCATCTCTCTTTCCATTTACAATTCTTATGAATTTAGGAGGAATAACCTATTTGATGTTTATTTTAAGAAATCAACAAACTCCAACTATAAACTCTATGAGTAAAATTGATTTTAAATATATGCTCTTGAGGTAATTGATTTTGAATAGTTTTAAATATCTTGGATGATGATGGATCACCAAACAAGTTCTAGACCAGTGCCTATCCTTGGGCTATAGGGTCAAAAGATATAAATCCACAGAGATAAACAAATAAAAATACTGTAGGATGCCTTACAACCTACATACAACTCAGGTAAAGTGCCTTAGAAATTACCCTGTCACTCCCACAATGTTATATCAAATCCTCAATTACTGTTGTACTCTCTAAAACTACTCACAAAGTTTAATTCTCCCCTTGGAAGAAACTTGCAAATAATTAGATAGCTACCTTATAGCCAATATGTTTAACATGCCTTACAAATTAAACATAAAAGAGTACACACAATAAATAAAGAGACAATAACAACATAGAATAAAGTTGTACTGTATTTTATTCATAAATTTCTATTTCAATACATGTCAAGGCTAAAAGCTCAAAAACACAGATTGAAATCTATAATTTTGGCTTGCCAATATATTTCATCTCCCTTCAAAATTATTACATTTGATCTATATATAGGTCTTAAACCATCTTGGAATCCTTAAGGAAAGGATGCAACAAGCTTCGGATGGTTTAAAAAACCTAACCCTAAAAAGCATAGAAAAGACAAAAAACAAGAACTTTCAACTGGGGGGAAGACAAAAATAAAGCATGAAATCTGATCTTCTTTTGTCTTCACATGAATTTTGGTGCCTTTGTCTGATTGTGTTCAGGATAGTATCTGATATTTGTATTGAGACCAAGTGATCACCATTTTATGCTAACCTACACTTGTCCTTTGTGGTTACTAACCTCCTTTTGCTCAATGATTAGGTGCCAAGTGTTCCTTTCTAGTCTTCATCCAGGACATCTTCTTCTATTTCAACAACTTTCTTTTTCTTTGGTTTTGTCTTCAAATCCCATGCTATCACATCCTCCTATGTAGGCCAAGTGAAGCTATGGATCCTCTACAATTGTGCTTTCTATCTTTCCCATCTGATATCAGTTATGCCTTTGACATCCACTAATTATTTATTGATGTCAATCTCTGCTTTAAAAGCCTCATCCAAAATCTTATTGAAACCTTCCATATCAAGATCAAAATCTGTGATAAATGCCTCTTTACTAGGCAGCCTGCTATCAAATTCACTTTTCCAAGCCTCCAAGGCCTTAATCTGATCATCTTCTCCCTTAAGTGGAGGAATAAATCTATTGAAGCTCGGTCCAAACAGGCTCATCTTTCCCTCTATCTGATTTAATTTACCTTTAAAAAAGGTAAAGTCACATTGATTTTCTTGATTTCATCTTCCACTTCAGTCACACTCTCTGGTAAATCTAGCCTATGTGGCTATAAAGAAGCCAACCTCTCAAATAGTTGTATCCTGGAAGACCATGTTACAAAGTAAGGGCTTAAAGTAGAGATATACCCTATCACTTCAGCATGGAAAATGGGTAACTTATTATAAGCATTTAGGATTATGTCTGTTTTATCTTTTAGGATATCAATCCTATGCTGAAGTATATTCATCAATACATTTATAGCAATCTTATTATCACTTTTAACTATATCCTCTATTTTTGTTTCTTCCTCTATTTCAACCTTTTCTTCTATTTTTGAAGGCTTCTCTAAGGGTAAATAAACAACTTCTGGCTTTTCTAGTAATTGCTTGGTCAGTTCAACAATCACCTTATCTTGTTCATGAATTTTGATGTGGCATAGTTCTCTATCCTTAGCTAGGGCACTGGCCTCTTCTACCAGGATACCACATTTCTCATAAAATTGCTTTGTCTTATCCTCATTCAAATGTGCCCAATGTGTCATTATTTGGGAAATCTCCAGATCACCTATGTTTTGAACTCTCCATACCATTTGGTTTCCCACCATGCTCTCTTGAATATTCAACAATTGAGGCTTCTGGTCTTTAGGACATAGACTCCACATGGAAAATGCTTGGAAATTTGGACTATATCTGAATCCCTTGATCATATCACCCATTTGAATCTCAATGGTCATTTTTAAATCTGGTTGCTTTCTTATTTGACTTATTATAAATGTTGAGGCTAAATCCCAGCCTTTAGCAAGCAACATGCCACTTTCCAAGACTAATTTTCTGGATTCTTCAGGAGTGATGTCCTCAGTTTGAGGATTATATGTTTGTAGAGCTAAGAGAGCCTCATTTGTCACTTCTTCTTCACCAACTATTCTCAATTTCTCACTGATCTATTCTTGTTTTTCCATCTAAGGAAATCTTTGAACTCATCAGTTTTTATGAAATTATCATCTCTCAAGAGCTATTGTTGATGGATCAATCTCTCATCTATACATTCTCTCAAGGGAAACTCTATGTTTTCGTCTACCTCCTGCTATAATTTCATTCCTTTCCTAATTTCCTTTCTTAAATTATGATCATATACTCTGTTACCAAGAACAAGAGCACTTACTCTATCCTTTTTTTCCCTCTTTTCTCATGTAAGTCTTATCATGATATATCTGACCAAGATCAACTTTTTGCCTCTTCATAACAGTCTCATCTATATCATCAGGTTGAAAAACTTCAGTCAAGTCTATAATATGTCCCTCTTCTCCTTATGCCTGAACTGCTTCTGCAACATTTTGTTGTGGTTGATCCATATGAGGTGGACTAACATATCCTTCTTCACTCTCATCTTCATATTCAGACTCTGAATATTCAGGTTCTTGTCCTCCCTTTTTTACATCTAGGAATATTTCCAACTATTCACAAAGTGTGTAAAATTTGTCCAGCATAGCTTTGATTTTATCAAAATATGGCAAATCATGGTAAAATCCTCCCAATGTTACTCCTTTTCCTTTTATCTATTTTTCTAAATTCAACAGCTCTTCAATTTTTTCTCTTCTATCCCTCACTTCTCCTTCATCAATTATATTCCTAGTTGCATCCTCCTCCACACAATCACCATGCACATATGTATTTGGTATGGTAAGAGTTAGGAGTTTCTTAGCTCCTGTAATAAATCCCTCTAGATCGATATATCTATACAGTACTACTCCCATCTTACAACATTCCAGCCATTTACATACTAAATCAATAGCACCTTTGCCAATTGTAAATTGAAAGATATTGAACTGCCTAGGGGTTAATGTCCCCTTCCTATGTGGTGCAAAGTGTTCATTATCAGTTAACAAAAGCTGCCAACTAAATTTCATTGCTGCAACTCTTGATGGTACATGATATGGTAGGACATGGGGAGGATTTGAGCATCCATACACTCTAATCATAGTAAAATTCTCCTCTAAATAAAATTCTCCACACTTGTGGTCACCTTCCCACTTGTCAACATACTCACATGGTCTCACCAGTTGTAACACCTTCACCAAAAGTCTAGTTTTCTTGACACCCAAGCTCTACATCAAAGGGTAAACAATCCAGTTCTCAAATCCATAGAAATCACAGTCCTTGGCAGTGAAATTCCATATCTTATATCCAAAATTGGATAGGATTAGGCCGGTCACAATAAATGATTTGGGGGTTTAAGTTGTTCACATCCATGATGCCATAATTAAAATGCAATAAAAGATACATCAGAATAGAATAATGTAAGAAGTTGGGATCTTTATCCTTCTTCTGTATGGCCACAAACCCTTCATGCATCATGTCAATGATATATTGAATGTAGTCATAGCTGGTGCTAGAATGCACATCTTGTAGATCTAAAACCATCATCAAAATCCCAACATTTATCTTCTCAGCTCCTCCATCCCTACCCATCACCTTACACAAGGCATATGCAATGTATTTGATATAAAAATGTAAATCCTTGAAACAATAAGGTGTAGTGCCTGGTAAAGGGACAATATGGTTTCTAACCTCTTTAAGGATATGTTTCTGTAATTGATTCCTAGCAATTCTAGGCTGTAACCTGTATCTGTCCTCTTGCTTTGTGAGGTTAATCTGAGTAGACATGGTACTATACAAGCCAAAGGCTTGCATAAAATAATTCGTATTCAAAAATAATAACACAGTACCATCACTCTTTTTAATTGTCTTTGATAAGGGGTCATAGTGGTTTTATAGACCTAGAAACAAGTCTACATCTATGAAAACATCAGGAGCTATTAACCTAGCCAAACCACTAGTCCAAGGGTTTGATATTGGTATGGCCTTATCAACATTCTTATAAAAGTATTTATAAAGAGAAAAACCTGTAGACCCTCGTGTCTGGGGATCTCTGATATTGCAGTACTCATATGCCAATATGTTGGCATTTCCCTCTTGTTTTGTGTAGATCTAGGTAATAGCTTCAAAAACTCATCAGAGAAGTTCCTCTTTTCCTTAGCATTTTCATCCACATCATCATTTTTCCCACTGATAGATGCTACACTAATTGCTTTACTCATCCTGTCCTGTTCTTCACCACCTTTTCACTGATATTGGATCAAATATTCTCCCAGCACACCTTACCCTTCTCTGTACACTAAAAAATAATTCAAGAACTCTGAAAATTGAATAATCACCTTGAAATTGATAAATATTTTACTGAATTAATAATTCTTTCTTCTTAGACATATAAAACCTAGTAAACTTCTCACTCTGAAATTCTGAATGCATGATAAATGAAAATAAACCTAAGATCATCCATTTATGGTAATTTCACAAAGTACTTGGCTCATAATTGAGGAATCGATCACTTCTGCCTTCAAGTTTACATGCTATGGTATTAATTGAAATCCTAGCCATAGCTCATGAATGTGAGAGGAAATCAAATTCAAATGAGTACATTTTAGAAAAACCCCTTATAAAACTTCGAATAGAATCACATTTGATATGATTGGCTCTTTATCAGACATCTCAGCTACCTTTTTCACATAGTCATTAACCCCCTGCATTCCTATTGGATGATAAATCTCCATATTGTCATGTCACCAACTTCCATTTACCTTTTTCTCATCATAACTATCACTCTTTATATCTGGCGACGTAGCGACTATGCATTATCTCCTTGTCACTGATCAAATCTCTTAGCTCTAATTTCTTTTGGAGATCTGGTGACTGCATAATTTTTCTTTACCTTAGCTTAACTTTAGTTTACTCCTGGTGATCACGTGACTAAAATAATCTAAGTCGCTAGAAGAATAGCCTAACTCTGAGTTTGTTTGGAGACCCCTCGATTATGGTTACTTTTCCATTTATTAAAATTTGATCGCTAAGTCTTTGAATGCTTCTTTTCTTTTATGAGACCTCGCGAGAACCCTTAGTTGCTTAATAAAACTTCTCTTTAATATTTCCTTTGGAGACTCAGCGACAAAGCCTATGAAACTTTATTTTATCATTTTAAATTCAATTTGGAGACTATGCAACCAAACCTCAGTCTCATTATCGTGAGAACATTTTTACTTTGTGCAAATTTTATAGAGACTAAGCGACTACCATTGATCTTATCTTGTTCTACATCTGACGACTTTGTTAAATCGATGAATACATTCTTGAAACCCTAAAACATCAGGAGACTGCATAACCATAGTAATATATATACCTTTTCATCTTTAGTCTCTTAATCACCAGATAATACTTTTCCATTTGGAGACCACGTGACTGATGCTTTTTGCTTTATTCATTTTTGACACATGTCTCATCTTTTCTTGTTTGTCTCCAAGTCGCTCAAAGGATGCTGACTTATCAATTTTGACCAGTGACTACCTGACCACCATATACCTCATTTTAACCTATAGTTTGTCACCAAGTATCTAAACCTTTTACTTAACTCACCTTTTATATGGAGACATGGAGACTAAATCTTTTTAACTTATCATTAACTGTGTTCTGATTTGGAGACTCCGTGACTAAAGAAATTGTTAAATCTTGTGATGATTTACTAACTACATGATATATTGTACGAAACCATGACTTGACCTTTTGTGTCCATGTCGCCAGATCATATTTTCTCTATTGGGAGACTTCACAACAAAGGCTTAACGCTAAGTCTCATGACTTATGAGGTATATTCTTTTCTTTTTAGGGACATCCCTACTAAAGTGAATCGCTAAGTCTCTTTATAAATTGGAATATTTGTTTAACATTAGGAGACCGGGTGACTAATCTTAAAAAGCACATGACTTATTTCATGACTTAGGCTTCCAAAAGGTAACTTGAAAATATAAACGTGATTAACATATCTTAGGTTTTTTTGACACTTTTGTATATAATGAAACCTAAGATAGGGTTTCTTACCATTTCTCTGGATTTTAACCTAAAAACATGGAACTTTCTCAGGGACTTTGTAACTTTGGATACATTTTCAGAAATTGTGCACTTCTTAGTCATGAAGACATAATTTTTTTTAGGGTAAATGCCAAAATTAGGAATACAACCAACAGAAGGGAGTGGAATTAGAAGAGGAAGCTCCAACCCCTGACCCTGTTATTGCTAAAGAACCCTTCTTAAAGGCACTAAAGGCTTTAAGTGGAAAATATTTGGAAGGTGTACCACTATTTGGTGGAAAAATGGATCCAGATTCAGTTGTGGATTCGATTGATAGTATAGAAAACCATTTTGAATGTGATGGTGTAGCAGAGGCCCAAAAAGTGAATGTGACCAAATCAAGGTTGAGAGGCTCAGCCCTCACATGGTGGAAGTTTACTCAAACTGAAAGGGAGAAAGAAGGAAGGATTCCTATAGTCACATGGAAGGGCCTGGTGAGAAAGATAAAGAAGACTTACTTTCCTGATGATTATGAGGTTCAGATGCATAGAAGAATACACAATCTCATAAAGAAAGATTTGGATGACCAAGCATACACCAAAGAGTTCCAAAAGTTGTGCTTAAGATCACAAGTGGTGGAGGATGAAAGCATCAAGCTAGATAGATATTTGAATGGACTCAAGTGGTCTATTCAAGAAGACATGAGTCTTTTGAACTTCAAAACCATTCACCAATGTTATCAAATGGCCTTGAAAATAGAGGAGAAAGGCAAAAGAAAACAAGAACAAACCTCCAAAGGAAGAGGTAGAGAAAAGGGTAGTAGAGGAAAAAGAGGTGGCTATGGTGGAAGGAGTTCAGAATCAAGGACACAAGGAGAATTCAAATACACCGAGAAACAAGAGGGAAGTTCTAGTCGAGGTGGTAGAGGAAGGAACTAAAATTTTAGAGGAAGAAGTGGTGGAACAGGAAGAGGCAATTACTTTGCCAATATGAAATGTTATCATTGTAACCAAATGGGAGACCTTGCCTATAGGTGTCCAGAGAAGGGTATTATTTCTAAAGGAGGTAACAAGAGGAATAATCTAGTTCATGAGGAGAAAAATATAGTAGAGACACACTCTAAGGTACCATTAAATTTTGAAGAAGGTGAGAACCTCATGATGAGGAGAACATTGATCAAGGAGCCGGTTAGAGAAGAACCAAGCCAAAGAAGGTCCCTATTTATAATCAAGTGTAAGGTGATGGGAAAAGTATGTAGAGTCATTATTGACTCAGAGTATACTAACGAAATTGTGTCAAAGGAATCAGTCAGCAAGTTAAGTATGACAAGGATACCCCACACCCATCCTTACAAGGTCACATGGCTCAATAAGGGACAACATGTCTTATTCAATGAGCAGGCTTGGGTGGATTTTTCTATAGGGAGATATAATGACAAGGTTCTAAGTGATTTTTTTCCCATGGATGCATGTCACTTTCTCCTAGGCAGGCCTTGGCAATTTGACCACCAAGCTATCCATGATGGAGTGAAGAACTCCTATACATTTAAGAAAGAAAAAGTGACTTTCAAAATCCAATCACTATGACAGGATGCAGATGTGAATACAATAGGTCCTAATGTACTTACGGTTGGAGAAAAAGATCTCTTAGAAGCCATGGAAGAAGGAGGAGTTGGCTATGCATTGGTGCTAAGGCCAAGATAAAAGAATGAAGAAAAATGAGACAAGAAACCAAAGATACCTAAAGAGATGCAAAGCATGTTGCAGACTTATGAGGGTATAATAAGTGATGGACAACCATTAGCATTACCCCCTAAAAGAGCCATAGGTCATAGGATAGACTTCATACCTAGAGCTACCCTACCCAATAAAGCATCTTACAAGATGACCCCTTGACAAAATGAGGAGATTCCTATACAAATAGAGGAACTCCTAAGCCAAGGTCTTATCAAGAAAAGTATTAGCCCTTGTGCCATACCCACTATCCTAGCACCTAAGAAAGGTGGAACTTGGTGGCTTTGTACTAATTCAAGAGCCATAAATAGGATAATCATTAGGTATAGGTTTACCATTCCTAGGATTGAAGGCCTAATGGATTGTCTAGGTGAAGCTAAGTACTTTACTAAGATAGACTTGAAAAGTGGCTATCACCAAATAAGGATTCATGAGGGAGATGAGTGGAAGAAAGCCTTCAAAACCAATCAAGGTTTGTATGAATGGATTGTCATGCCATTTGGAATATCTAATGCCCCCTCCATATTCATGAGGCTTATTAATGAAGTCCTAAAAGACTAAAATGGAAAATTTGTAGTAGTATATCTTGATGATATACTAATTTATAGTAGGAGAAGAGAGGAGCATCTTCAACACCTTGAGACTGTCTTCAAGAAGCTGCATGAAGAGAAGTTGATGATCAACTTGGAGAAGTGTGAGTTAATCAAAAAAAAGTTGGTATACCTTGGGTTTATTCTCTCTCATGGAAATCTAAAAAATGGAAAAGAGTAAAGTGGAAGCCATCATGAATTGGCCTACTCCAAGGACAGCAACAGAGGTAAGAAGTTTTCATGGCCTTGCTCAGTATTATAGGAATTTTATAAGGTAGTTTAGTGCTATTTGTGCTCCTATGTTGGACACAATCAAAGGAGGCATGAATACTAAGTTCATATGGAATGAACAAGCCACTAAGAGCTTTGAGTTTCTAAAAGAAAATATTGCTACCCAACCTGTCTTAGTCTTTCCAAGCTTTGAGAAGCTTTTCACTATTTAGTGTGATGAAAGTAATGCGGCTATTGGAGATGTCCTAAGCCAAGAGGGTAGACTAGTGGCATTTCATTCAGAGAAGTTGAGTGAAGCTAAGAAGAAGTATTCTTCTTGTGACCTTGAAATGTATGCACTAGTTAAGGATTTAAGAAAGTGGAGACACTATTTTCTCCCCAAGGAGTTCATTGTCTATTCAGATAATCAAGCTTTAAGTTTCTTGAATTCTCAAGAAAAGTTGAGTCACAACCACATGAATTTGGTTGAATACCTACAAGCATACACCTTTAATATCAAACACAAGAAAGGAGTACTCAACAAGGTGGAAGATGCCTTGAGTAGAAGATCTCTTACCATTTAAGAGATCCAATTGAAGAGCATGGGAATAGATCATTTCAAGGATCTATATGTTGATGATGAGGACTTTGCAGACATTTATAAGGAATGTGCTGAATATAAGAATCATTTTCATAGCAAGTATGTTGAATACACTTTGCAAAGAAATCTTTTGTTTAAGGGAAATCAGTTATGTGTCCCTAGAGGGTCTATTAGGGAGAAATTTATTTAGGAAAAGAAAAATGGTGCTTTGAGTGGTCACTTTGGGATCACTAAGACACAAGAACTTGTTCAAAGGTTCTATTATTGGCCAAGAATGAATCTTGATGTTAGGAGGTATGTGGAAAGTTGCATAGTATGTCAAAAGGCCAAAGGTAATTCTTCAAATGTGGGCCTATATCAGCCACTACCTATTCCCACTAGGCCATGGGAATGCTTGAGCATGGATTTTGTAGTTGGGTTACCCAAGACAAGACAAGGCATGGACAATGTATATGTAGTTGTGGATAGATTCAGCAAGATTGCTAACTTTGTGCCATGCAAGACCACTAATGATGCCAGCCGAATAGCCTCTCTCTTCTTCAAAGAGATAGTAAGAATCCATGGGTTACCTATGAGCATTGTGTTAGATAGAGACACTAAATTTATGAGTCATTTTTGGAAGACTCTTTGGCAAAGAATAGGCACTAATTTATCTTTTGGGTCTGCATACCATCCCCAAACTGATGGTTAGACCAAAGTGGTGAATAAAAGCCTTGGAAATCTATTAAGATGCTCGACCAAGGAATACAGTCAACAATGAGATCAATTGATTGGATAGGATGAGTATGCCTACAATAACACTATAAACAGGTCAACAGGGAAGATTCCCTTGAGATAGTCTACGGTCTACATCCTAGAGGAGTCTATGAGCTAAGAGACTTAAAGGATGGAGTGAAGGCAAGTGGATATGCAGATGATTTTTCTTATGCAATGCAGGAGATACATGATACAATCAGGAAGACTTTGACATAGAACACCCTGGAACATAAAACCAAGGTTTATGAGAGTAGAAGAGAACTTTAGTTCAATGTGGGAGACTTGGTAATGATAGAGCTAAACAAGTCTAGACTTAAAAAGGGAGTCCCTCACGAATTGTAGATCAGAAGGATAGGTCCATGTCCTATCTTAGAAAAGTATGGTCATAATTCTTTTAGAGTGGAACTACCGGAAGACAGTGGACTGTCCCTTATCTTTAACATTACAGACTTGGTTTAGTATAAAGGAGCAACACCAGACATGGATCAAAGCCTCAGTAAAGTGATTAGAGATGTAGAAGACCTCAAGCTACCCACTACTATAGTCAACCAAGCTGATAGTATATTGGATACCTGAGTCTACAAGAAGACTAGAACCAAAGAATACAAGGAACACTTGATCAAGAGACATGGTCAAATAGATGCTGATGCAATATGGGTTAAAGAATCAGAGTTTAAGAAGACAAGGATTGATCCTACAGTACTCAATCCAAGGGTGGATTGAACTTCTTATTTTGGGGAGGATAGTTCTAATGTTTTGGCTTGTAATTGACATTGGTCATGTCAAGATAGTTTGTTTACATTGGACCTTAGAAGGTCATTGCATTGTGGACTAGCTAAGTTAGTCATTAGGACTAAGGTCACCAAAATAGTCATTGTTAGTAGCTTTTTAATTTTCTTAGGCTTAGAAGCTTAGTGATGGATTTGAGCTTTGATTGTGTCCTAAGCACATAAATGTTGTCATAGAGATACGTGGAGGCCATTAATGAAGTTGGTTCCTCAAAATATAGAGGATATAGCCACTAAAACTTACAAAGTTGGCATAATGGCAAAGATGCCAAAAGTTGTTACAATGTTGTCATGACAACATTTGGTTACTTTCGACCCCCCTAGAATATAGGAGTGGGATATTGACCAACAGTCCCTAAAAATATGGAATATGGAATCTAATGTATGTAGAGGCTCGAACCTCATCATTAGTGATGATTGTAAGAAATATTGATTTTTGGAATATATCTTTGCAACTCTGATTTTGTGAAGAACCTGAGCATTTCATTGTGAAAGTGCTATCATATGGAGTAAAAGCTTTAAAATAGTGATTTTTTTGTGTTCATATGATATTTCTAATACTTTTACATTTAGTAAGCTAGTTGATTTGAGTTATTCTAAGGTCTTAGATAAATTGTTTTTAGTTTAGGAAGCTCACTGGTCCTGTCCTGACCAGTTTGTCATTTCATGGCTCCCCCATGAAATCTAACAATGGGATCTTACTAAGGATAGGTGGATATATTAGGGGAGTCATTGGTCTATACATATGTAGAGGTAAGATTCTTGTGGAGTTGAGTTTCTATTTTTAGTGCCAAGCCCTAGGCGAGCTGACAGTGCCCAGTTAGAGGTTTGGAGATGAAAAAGGGAGCATTTCATGTGGGGAAGGAAAGTACAGCATGGGGTAAGAGTATAAATAGGTGGGATATGACTGAATATTACACTAATGATAGATTTAGGAACTCACCAATCCATTTGGTCAAGTTTTTAACAAGAAAACAATCATGTCCTACTAATTAGGCCTATTAGCCCTCTTGGTCCTAGATAATAGGAGGGTAAGTGCAAGAAGTTGAGTGCCAATTCCGCGGAAGTCTTGTGGGCTTAAAAACTACCGCTAGAAACGGGCACCCATTTTGAAAAAAATGGGTACCCGTCTTAGGCTCGGACACCCGATCCAAAATTCAAAAAACAGGTTCCCGTTTTTTTATTTTTTTATTTTTTTATTTTTTTTATAAATATTTTTTTTGGCCGATTTATTACATTTAAGAAACGGGTACACATTTTTAAAGGTGTGCCCATTTTTTAAAATTTGAATTTACCAAACCACCATTTGCATTGGATTTCGGTTCGGGACAGGTTTGGTGGGACCAAGCCTATGCTTGGACCTCCAAAATAATGGCTAAGGCATTTGAACAC
>MU225489.1:1550436-1587287 GCA_018584345.1 Thuja plicata | reverse complement strand
TTTTTTGATATTCAATCTCTAAGTGCCTCAAATTTTGACATCAATTGACAGACAACTTGAAAATCAGGGAAAACACTTCCACTTTTTGCCCAAAAAGTGGACTCAACTTCTTGCTGGCACCCAGGAACCCTATGTACAGAGGGCTTAGGAGACTAAAACATTCAAAAAAATTTATGAAATGATAAAGGGTATCTGAATGTGGGATTATTTTTTCAAGTGTTTTGGGAAAGTTTTGAAAGAATTGGGAAAAGGTCTGGAAAAGGCTACAAGGAATTAAGCCTAATTAGGCTTCTTAGGGTCTAAAATTTGAGTTTGACTAAAAATGGCTATGAGTTACCTCAAAATGGAGTCAAATGGCAACATATGTATGGTTTCCAACATGATTAGTACCCCTACAATGATTTTTGAATACTAGAGTGGAGTTGAGACTTAGATCCTTCTAAGTGTAGGAGAAGAACTGAAGTACGCAAAGGGTGTTAGTCTTTCAAAGGTGAAGCACAAAGAGTGAGGATCTTAGAGAAGAGTTGGATTAGGACTAAGTTAATCATCTAAGCCTAATAAGGACCTAGAGGAGATTAGGGTCATTAAAGAAGAAAAAGAAGGTCTTCTTAGCAAATTGTGAAAGCAATCCCTTGGAACACTCACACCATTCACTCTTCATGTTACAAAATTTCACACTTTGGCTTGTCTTCAACTTTTACACTCTTACTCTTCCACACAACCAATCCAAACTTGAACTTTCATATATATGATGAGCCCTATCAAGTTGGTTTGAATACACTTCTAAATAATAAATCACAATTTAGTCGGCCTCATATAATCAATTAATTATAGAATGTAAGTCACTATTAGTCAGCTTCCACTGAATGCCTGACTATAATTGAAATCCCCAAGTGACTCATTCAACACTGAAATTCTTCAATACTTGAATGAACTTGATGACCTCTAAAACAACTTATTCTATTCACCAACTGTGCTTGATCTGAATGTAGACATTTTTGTAACATCACTACATAAGTGTATATACATGTGTAACATCAATGACAATACAAAATTGAATAATTGTCTTTAATGTCCTTATCTTCATTCTTATTCTCATCCAAAAACTCCCTCTGACATCAAAATCTCCCTCTTATTGTATTATCTTATGTATTGTGGAAAACTTTCCCTCTTTTGTCTTATTCTAATGTATTATAGAAAAATCTCCCTCTTTGACAACATATGCCGAAGAATCCATAAGTTTCTTATCTTTATTCTATAAGACTCCATCTTCTCATATACTAAATAGCAATAGTCAATACTATTTCACTTTGTAATTGTAATGTACCTAAATGTACTAATGCATCTGCAATGTGCTCTGATGTACCTACATCAACTAATAGATCTTCACTGTTGCTCAGGTTGATGCATCACTAAATTGTATATTAGTAGCTTGAGTTAGGGTAAGCACCCCTAGCTTTCCTCTAAGATACAAGAATGAATCCTTAGGTAAAGGTTTGGTGAATATGTATGCAACTTGTTCTTTGGTATTCACATATTCCAACCTTCTTTATTGTATATCAATTCTCTCAAAAAATGATACATTATTGCTATATGCTTTGTTTTGCTGTGCATCACAAGATTCTTTGAAATGTTAATGGCATTGGTGTTGTCACAGTAGATAATAACTGGTTCTTTTTCTTCTTCCTTCATTCCTAACAACAATTGCTTGATCCATATGATGTTTGAACAGATCACTGCTGTAGCAACATATTATGCCTCTGTTGTAGACTCAGAGATACAATTTTGTCTCTTGTTAGTCCAAGACACTAACCTCTTTCCAAGAAAGAAAGCTCCACCATTGGTGATTTTCCTGTCATTGACACTTCCAGACCAATCAACATTAGTGAATGCATTTAAATCAAAATTTCCACCTTACTTATACCATAAACCATAGTCTTCACTATCCTTCAGATATATCAGAATTCTTATGATTTCCATTAGGTGATTGTCTCTGGGATTAGCTTAAAATATTGCAACAATACCAACTGCCAATGCAATATTAGGTCTGGTGTGAACAACATATTGTAGTTTTCCAATCATGGATCTATAGTTGGTCTGATCTACCTCTTTTAAATCATCATCCTTAGACAATTTCTGTCCACTACACATGGGTGTTCCAACAGGTCTGGAACCTTCCATACCAAATTTCTTAAGTATCTCCTTGACATATTTTGATTGAGTAATGTAGATACCATCCTTCATTTGATGTACTTGTTATCGAACAAAGAATTTGATCTCACCAAACATAGACATCTCAAATTATTTACACATAGCTATAGAGAATGCTTTGCATAGATCATCATAACCAGTGAATAATATTTCATCAACAAATATCTCTACTAACAGTATTTTGTTTTGTGGTCCTTCTTTGATGTACAAGATACTATTATCATTGGTTCTCTAAAATCCAATACTTATTAGATAGCTATGCAGTCTTTCATACCAGGCTCTGGGTGCTTACTTTAGTCCATACAATGCTTTGTGCAGCTTGCAAACCATATTCCTTTTGCTAAGATCAAAAAATCCTTTAGTTTGTTCAATGTAGACTTCTTCTTCTAGGATTCCATTCAGAAATTCATATTTCACATCCATTTGATATACTTTGTATCCTTTGTGTTCAACATATGCCATAAGAGTTCTGAGTCCTTCAAGTCTTGCAATAAGAGAAAAAATTTCTCCATAATCAATACCCTCTTCTTGAGCATATCCTTTACAAACTAGTCTGGCCTTGTTTCTAGAAACTTTACCATTTTCATTCATCTTATTTCTAAAAACCCACTTGGTTCTAATCACATTATAGTCCTTTGGCCTAGGCACAAGAGTCTATGTTTTGTTCTTCTCAATCTTCTCAATTTCTTCATTCATTGCTTCTACGTAGCTTTCATCATTCAATGCATCTTTAACATTTCTAGGTTCAAATTCACTTAGTAAACATGTACCTTTGATTTTTTTCCTTGTCATTACACCTTCTATCTAATCTCCAATTATTTTCTCAGGTGCATGATGCTTTCTAACATATTTTGAAAGTACTGGATCCTTCAGTCTAGATTCTAGACTTGATCCACTAGGTTTGTCATTCTCAAACATTCTTTCATGTTCTTTTGTCTGATGCTTGGGTTCCAGTGTCTATGACTCAAGTTCCTCTATTTGAGACTAGGTTCCCTCTATCTGTGACTTAGTCTCTTCTACCAGCAACTCAGGTTGCACAGTTTGTGCTAATATATTTAGTGGTCGAGAGTTCTACTATCCAATCACCATTACTCGAGTCATAGGTATAGTATTAGGTTTGTGATACACAAAGTTACTGTAGTCTTTAGGCTCTTTACTGCTCTTCTCTTCACATTTTTCTGCAAACTCATATATCTTGACATGTACACTTTCTACAACTTTATGAGTAGTAAGATTCAAACATTTCTATGCTTTTCTTTTACACGAGTAACCTATAAATATTCCTTCATCACTTTTTACATCTAGCTTTCCATTTCTTTCTTCTTTCAATATGTAGCATCTACTTCTGAATACTTTGAAATAATGAACATTTGTTTTATAGCCATACCATAATTCAAAAGGTGTTTGGCTACTAGCTTTCTTCAGTTGAACTCTGTTCAAAGTGAACATTGTAGTGCTAATGGCCTCCTTCGAGTATTTGGCAGCAACATTCTTTTCAATCATTAGGGTTCTGGCACAATCCATAATGGATCTATTTTTTCTTTGTGCTATTCCATTTTGATGTTGTGTACAAGTATAAATTTAAGAAACCCCCCTCTAGAAAAATATATAAAATCCTGGCGAATCTTTTATTTTATTTTTAAAAAAATTAATTCCTATTGGCGAATCTCTCATTTTTTTGGGAAAACAAATTATTTGTATTGGCGAATATTTTTTAATCACAAATTTTTTGTAGAAAATATTGGAAAATCTCAAGCAATAACCAAAATTTCATTAATGACCATGGAAAATAATTATATTTAAAGAAAATAGAGTTCTTATAGAAATTATTAGGCTAACTATGAAAATATTTTATGGGTTTAAGGGAACTCTATAGTATCTAGTTGCTACCATTTATTTAAAATATAATCAAATAATCCTCATTGTATTGTGTGAGATAAATGTATCGTTATTTTTATTATTATAATAGGACCCAAAATTTCTTCAGTGTCATTGATTTATCAACAATCTAAAAGAAATCTTAGCCCCGATAAGCGTTACAAATAAGATAGTAACATTTTTGCCTCATGGAATATAATGAAGATCACTAGATTATATTTTAAATCAATAATGAAAACTAATATTGGTGACACAACCCTACTATAACTAACAGTTATGATATATTATTGGTGATTTAATTTAGATTTCTATAATAACTGATAAAATTTAGGCGAATCAAATCTAACCATCTTTCAAATATTAGGCGAATATTTGAGTTCAAATTTTTAATAAAATAAATTATTTGGTGATTTAAATATTTCTAGAATAAAAATTTTTAAAAGTTTGGTGATTTAGGTCGCCTTAAATCTTGAATTATTAGCCAAATTTGGATTCTCAAATTTCAAAAATTAGCCAATTGGCGAATATTAGCCACTAAAAAAATCATTGGTTGTGTACCAGGGGCAGATACCTATCTTTTTATTCCTCTCTCATTATAGAATTCATTCAACTCATTAACAATGAATTCTCCTCCTCTATCAGATCTTAGGCATTTTAGTTTCTTTCCAATTTCCTTTCAACTCTTGCAAGATACCATTTGATATTATGAAAAGCTTCTGATTTCTTTCTTAGAAACATGATAGTCATCATTCTAGAATGGTCTTTAACAAATAGAATAAAATAATTCTCTCCAATATAGCTTGTTGTTCCAATTGGTCCAAAAAGGTCAGTATGCACCAATTCCAAGACTTCATTAGTATTGTAATTCTTTCTTCTGAAACTTGTCTTGCTCATCTTTCCAATTTGACATTGTTTGTATATTGCTAACTCAGATTTCTTTGAAATAGGAATACCTCTGACTCTCTTGTTCTTTCTTATGTTTACCAGATTATCAAAATTTACATGACACAACCTTTTATGCCATAACCAGCTTTCTTCTACTTGTGCAATAAAGTATGAACCTTCAGTGAAATCAAGATAGAATAGATTACCTTTTGTTTTCCTGCTAGTTCCACCTAGGTTCCCTTTACCATCCAGGAGCTTGGCCTTACCATTCATGAATTCTACCTTGAAGCCAATGTTGTTACTCTATGCTACACTGAGTAGATTTCTCCTCAATCCTTACACCCAATAAGCATTATCACATTTGATTCCTTATGTCAGAGTAATGCAACCTTTTCCTTTTATAGGGCAAGGTTCATCATTCCTAAAACTGACACTCCTGCCATCATAGTGTCCAAGATGTTCAAATTTTGTCTTATCACCAGTCATGTGATGAGAACAACCACTATCAATTATCCATGTGTCATTTTTATTGATGTGTGAGAAAAGTGATGTCTTTTCATCTGACTCATCTAACTCATCTTTAATAGCAATATAAACCATTTCATCTTCTTCTTCATCACTATCAAAATATTTAGAAATATAACAAGATTTCTTACCTTTATCCTTGTAGCTTATGTAGTTCTTGAAATCTTTTTTATTTTTGAATTTGTTGAAGTTTTTCTCATCTTTGTCTTCCTTGTTCGGACACTTTGCAACAACGTGACCAACCTCATTACATGAGAAACAAACCAATGGTATTTTCCTTTTGCGTCTCTTCTTGCAAGTAATGCTTCAATGATGTCAAGATCTTAATCATATGATTCACCATCACTATCACTTTCAATCTTCTTCCCTTTTGAGTATCTATCCTTCTTACCAAGGTTTAATTTAGCTTTGAATGCAGACTCAAGGTTGCTAGAGCTAGGAGAGTAATTGTCAAACTTGTCCACCTCAAAATTTGTAAGCCTTCCCACTAATGTATCCAGAGTTATGTCCGTATTACAGCTCATCTCTTGAATAGCTGAAACTCTAATAGCATAAATAGGAAGTAAAGTTCTTAGTACCTTGTTGACCACTATTGTATCTTTAATTATTCCACCTGCAGCTTTGATGGCACTCACAATCTTCTTGATTCTTTCATTGTATCTTGTAATGTCTTCTCCTTCTTTCATTTTCATCTGGTGAAATTGTCCTCTTAGACTTTCTACTTTGTCTCTCTTAACATTTTCTTCTCCTCTATGAATGTCATATAATTTCTTCCACATATGATAGGCTGTAGGGCAGTCCTTGACTTCATCAAATTCTGAGTAGCTGAGTGAAGAAGCTATATCAATCATCATTATATTATGAAGCTTCCGATCCATCATCTGTTCCACAGTCATAGTCCCTGTTGGTTCCACATATTTTCTTTCCAAAAATTGTAAACCAACATCTTCGATAGTAGATATATGTAGCTTCATCATCTCTTGCCATGCTAGGAAGTTTTCTTTGTTTACCTTTGGCATCTCCCTTTTGTAAGATATCTCTGATCTTTAGGTTATGTCTTGAAACCTTCTGTGAAAGCAGTTGAAGCTCTGATACCAATTATTGGAAATGAGATAAGTAATTGAGAGGGGGGGGGGGGTGGTGAATCAGTTACTTCAAAACAAATCCTTTGTCCCTTAGATGTTTCAAATACTCTAACACTGTTACTCGGTCAACTAAGATATTTTTCTATAACTCGGGTGTCAAAGAAATCTTTATAATATCCAATGCAATTATACTTTAGTGATTAAGTGCAGAAACATAAAGAATGAAATAAATAACATATACACAAGTGACACCAATGTTTAATGTGGAAACCCAATATGGGAAAAACCACCAATGTAACTAGTTACTATTTTTCACTCATCTGAAGTGAGCGCTTTTATGAGCCAACCCTGTTAAAGGTTACAATAACAAACTATTAGGTGTGACCCTGTTAAAGGATGTAATCACCCTTTGAGGAGTGGCTTTTTTAGAGGTCTTCAACACTTCAACATAGAAATTCTACCTTGTGAGAGGATTTACAAAAAGACTGTCAGGTCTACTCTTTTAAGAGATTTGAGTTCACTTCTACAATTTTTAGAAAGTAATAATGAATTGACCTGTATGTGTAAGCAACTGTCTTTGCTGATTTAGATCTTTATTTTTATTATGAATCAATCCTTTCTGATCAGATTTTCTATTACAACTCCAAGAGATGTGTACTCCATTAGAATCCTATTTGATTTTTCCTTTACTCTTCATGTTACATAATTCCACACTTCTGCTTGTCTTCAAATTTTACACTCTTACTCTTCCACACATTCAGTCCAAACTTGACCTTTCATATATATGATGAGCACTGTCAATGCGGCTTGAATACACTTCTAAATAATAAATCACAATTTAGTCAGACTCATATAATAAATTATTTATAGAATGTAAATAACTGTTAGTCGGCTGCCATTGAATGCCTGAGTGAATCGGTCAACACTGAACTTATTCAATACCTAACTGAACTCAGTCAACACTAAAAAAACTCATTCTATTCACCAACTGTGCTCAGTCTGAATGTACACATTTGTGTAACATCACTACATAAGTGTATATACATGTGTAACATCAATGACAATACAAAGTTGAATAATTGTCTTCAACAATGTCATGAGGAATGACTCAAGCAGTACCACATACAAAATTTAGGGAGATAAAAGGTATGTACACATTTTTAAATTATTCAGGTGTTTAAATTTTTTATGTACATTCTTTATTCAAATTTTATTTATAGAATATAATATTATCTATGTATTTGTTTAGGTGTGGATAGAAAAATTATGCATGGTTGCAAGCAGATAGAAAAGACATGATTTGAATTCAGCTATGAGTATGAATTGTCACAATTGGACATTGAACACTAGGGACTACTCATTCTTTTTTTGTCACTGTATTTCTAATAATTATGAGGAATGCATCAATCAAGACCGTGGATATGTAGGTGCATGGAATCTAGTGTCACTAGTTGTTATTGATACATTTGATAAACATGAAGATGAAAACATCGATGATGTTCCTTTGATTTCTACTGATTACAATCATATCTCGAGATTGGTCAAAATTGGTAAGTATACATTTCACATTATATGGTCCATTGAGCTGCATGTATCTACATAGATAGATAGATCTATATATTGAGCTAAGTAAATTTTAAGATCTCACATGTGTGTGTGTGTGTATATATATATTATTGAAGACAATTATTCAATTGTGTATTGTCATTGATGTTACACATGTATTTACACTCATATAGTGATGTTACACAAATGTCTACATTCAGACTGAGCATAGTTGGTGAATAGTATAAGTTAATTAGTGTTAACCGAGTCACTTAGGCATTTCAGTCTTGGTCGGGCATTCAGTGGCAACTGACTAACAGTGAATTATATTCTATAATTAATTGGTTATATGAGGCCGATAGAATTGTGATTTATTATTAGAAGTATATTCAAGCTGACTTGACACGGCATACTATATAAATGAAAGGTCAAGTTTGGATTGAATGTGTGCAAGTGTAAGAAGAAGAAAGAAGAAGTGTAGAATTCCGTGATATGAAGAGTCAAGGCAAAATCAGACAAGATTATAATTGAGTACAGATCACTTGTAGCTGAAATAGAAAATTTGATCAAAAAGGATCCCGTTATAATCAGAACAGAGATCTGAATCAACAATGACAGTTGCTTACACATACAGGTCAATTCATTGTTACTTTATAACAATCGTAGCAATGATCTAAAATCTCTTAACAGAGTAGACTTAACAGTGTTTTTTTAAATCCTCTCACAAGGTACCATTTCTATGTTGAAGTGTTGAAGACCTCTAACAAGGCCACTCCTCACAAGGTGATTAAATAATTTAACAAGGTCACACCTAACAATGTGTTATTGTAACCTTTAACAGGGTTGGCTCCTCACAGGGCTCACTTCAGAAGAGTGAAAAACAATAACTAGTGACATTGGTGGTTTCTCCCATATTGGGTTACCATGTTAAATCTTCATGTCACCTATTTATATGTTATTTTTTTATGATTTATGATTCTTCACTTAATCTCTAAACTATAATTGCATTCGATATTATAAATATTTCTTTAACACCCGAGTTACAAGAGAATATCTTAATTAACTGAGTAACAGTGTTGAAGTATTTAAAAAATCTAAGGGAAAAATGATTTGTTTTGAAGTAATTGATTCACCCCTCCCCTCTCAGTTACTTATCTCATTTCCAACAATTGGTATCAGAGCTTCAAGTGATTTCAGAGAAGGTTTCAAGGCCTAAGCCAAAGATCAGAGATGTCTTACAGAAGGGAGATCCCTAAGCTAAACAAAGACAATTTCCTAGCCTGGCAGGAACTGATCAAGCTACATCTATCTAATATCAGAGATGTTGTTTTATAATTTTTGGAGAGAAAATATGTGCAACCAAAAGGGACTATGATTTTGAAATAGATGATGGAACATAAGCATCACAAAATAATGATGATTGACATAGCTTCTTCACTCAACTACTCAGAATTTGATGAAGTCAAGGACTACCCTACAACCTATGATATGTGTAAGAAATTATAAGACATTCATGGAGGAGATGAAAATGTAAAGAGAGCTAAAGAAGAAAGTTTAAGAGGACAATTTGACCAGATGAAAATGAAAGAAGGAGAAGACATTACAAGATACAGTGACAAAATCAAGAAGATTTTGAGTGTCATTAGAGCTGCAAGAGGAATAATTGAAGATACAATAGTGGTCAGCAAGGTACTAAGAACTTTACTTCCTATCTATGCTATTAGATTTTCATCTATTCAAGAGATGAGGTGCAATAAAGATATAAGTTTGGATACATTAGTTGGAAGGCTTACAACTTTTGATCTGGACAACTTTGACAATTACTCTCCTATCTCTAGTAATCTTGAGTCTGCATTCAAAGAAAAACTGAACCTTGGTAAGAAGGATAAATACTCAAAAGTGAAGAAAATTAAGAGTGACAGTGATGATGAATCAGATGATGAAGATCTTGACATCATTGAAGCACTATTTGCAAGAAGAGTTGCAAAAGAAAAATACAGAGGAAATATACCTTTGATTTGTTTCTCATGCAATGAGGTTGGTCACATTGTTGCAAAGTGTCCAAACAAAGAAGACAAAGATGAGAAAAATTTCAAAAAATTCAAGGGAAAGAAATATTTCAAGAACTACAAAAGCTACAAGGATAAAGCTAAGAATTCTTTCTATATTACTAAAGATTATGACAGTGATGAAGAGGAATAAATGGTTTATATTACTCTTAAGGATGATTCAGATGATTCAGATGAAAAGACAACACTTTTCTCACACCTCAATAAAAATGACACATGGATAATTGATAGTGGTTGTTCTCATCACATGACTGGTGATAAGACAAAGTTTGAACATCTTGAACACTATGATGGTGGGATTGTCAATTCTAGGAATGATGAACCTTGCACTGTAAGAGGAAAAGGTTGCATTGTTATGACAGAAGGAATAAAATGTGATAATGCTTATTGGGTTAAAGGATTGAGGAGAAATCTACTTAGTGTAGCACAACTGAAAAATATTGGCTTCAAGGTAGAATTCATGAATGGTAAGGCCAAGCTCCTCGATGGTAAAGGGAACCTAGTTAGAACTGGCAGACAAACAAAAGGTAATCTATTCTATCTTGATCTCACTGAAGGTTCATGCTTTATTGCACGAGTAGGAGAAAGTTGGTTATGGCATAAAAGGTTGTGTCATGTAAACTTTGATAATCTAGTAAACATAAGAAAGAGAAAGAGAGTCAGAGGTATTCCTATTTCAAAGAAACCCAAGTTAGAAATATCCAAACAATGTCAAATTGGAAAGATGAGCAAGACTAGTTTCAAAAGAAAGAATTACAATACTGATGAAGTCTTGGAATTGGTACATACTGATCTATGTGGACCAATTGGAACAACAAGCTATACTGGAGAGAAGTATTTTATTCTATTTTTTGATGATCATTCCAGAATGATCACTGTCATGTTTCTCAGAGAAAAATTAGAAGCTTTTCATAAATTCAAGTGGTATCTTGCAAGAGTTGAAAAGGAAATAGGAAAGAAACTAAAATGCCTAAAATCTGATAGAGGAGAATTCATTTCTAATGAGTTCAATGAATTCTATAATGAGAGAGGAATCAAAAGATAGGTATCTGCTCCTGGTACACCACTAAAAAATGGAATAGCAGAGAGAAGAAATAGACACATCATGGATTGTGCCAAAACTCTAATGATTGAAAAGAATGTTGCTACCAAATACTGGAAGGAGGCCATCAGCACTACAATGTTCACCCTGAACCAAGTTTAACTAAAGAAAGGTAGTAACACGACACCTTTTGAATTATGGTATGGATATAAACCTAATGTTCGTTATTTCAAAGTATTTGGAAGTAGATACTACATCTTGAAGGAAGCAAGAAATGGAAAACTAGATGCAAAAAGTGAAGAAGTAATATTCCTTGGTTACACATGTAAAAGGAAAACATATAAATGTCTGAATCTTACTACTCATAAAGTCATAGAAAGTGTACATGTCAAGATTGATGAGTTTGCAAAAAAATGTGACGAGAAGAGTAGTAAAGATCCTGAAGACTTTAGGAACTTTGTGTATTATGAACCTAATACTATACCTATGACTTGAGAAATGGTGATGGGACAACAGAACTATCGACCACTTAATACACTAGCACAAATTGTGCAACCTGAGCTGCTGGTAGAAGAAACTGAGTCACAGAGAGAGGAAACTAAGTCACTAGCAGAGGGAACTGAGTCACAAATGGAGGAATCCAAGTCACAAACAGGGATCTGAGTCACATATAGTGGAACTTGAGCATTAGACAAAGGAATAGGAAATAATGTTTGAGAATGAAAGATCTAGTGGATCAAGTCTAGAATCTAGAATAAAAGATCTAGTACTTTCAAGATATGTTAAAAGGCACCATGCACCTGAGAAGATAATTGGAGATCAAACAGAAGGTGTAATGACAAGGAAGAAACTCAAAGGTACATGCTTACTAAGTGACTTTGAACCTAGAAGTGTTAAAGATACATTGAATGATGAAAGTTGGATAGAAGCAATGAATGAAGATATTGAGAAGATTGAGAAGAAAAAGACTTGTACTCTTCTACCCAGGCCAAAGGACAAGAATGTGATTGGAACCAAGTTGGATTTTAGAAATAAGATGAATGAAAATGGTAAAGTTTCTAAAAACAAGGCCAAACTAGATCGTAAAGGATATGCTCAAGAAGAGGGTATTGACTATGGATAAACTTGTGCCCATGTTGCAAGACTTGAAGGAGTAAGAACTCTTCTGGCATATGTTGCACATAAAGGATACAAAGTATATGAAATGAATGTGAAATCTGCATTTCTGAATGGAATCCTAGAAGAAGTCTACATTGAACAACCTGAAGGAGTTTTTTTTCCTAGCATAAGGAATATGGTTTGCAAGCTCCATAAAGCATTGTATGGATTGAAGCAAGCACCCAAAGCCTGGTATGAGAGACTGCATAACTATCTAATAAGTATTGGATTTCAAAGAAACAATGATAATAGTAGCATGTACATCAAAGAAGGACCACAGAACAAAATACTATTAGCAGATATATTTTTTGATGACATATTATTCACTAGTTATGATGACCCATGCAAAGCATTCTCTATAGCTATGAGTAAAGAATTTGAGATGTTTATGTTTGGTGAGATCAAATTCTTTGTTGGATTACAAGTACATCAAATGAAGGATGGTATCTACATTACTCAATCAAAATATATCAAGGAGATACTTAATAAATTTGGTATGGAAGATTCTAAACCTGTTCAAACACCCATGTGTACTGGACAAAAATTGTTTAAAGATGATGATTCAAAGGAGGTAGATCAAACCAACTACAGATCCATGATTGGAAAATTGCAATATGTTGTTCACACCCAACCTAATATTGCATTAGAAGTTGGTATTGTTGCAATATTTTCAGCTAATCCCTGAGATAATTACCGAATGACAATCAAAAGAATTTAGAGATATCGGAAGGGTACTGAAGACTATGGTTTATGGTATAAGAAAGGTGGAAACTTTGATTTAAAGGCATTCACTGATGCTGATAGGTCTAGAAGTGTAGATGATAGGAAAAGCAACAGTGGTGGAGCTTTCTTTCTTGGAAAGAGGTTAGTATCATGGACTAGCAAGAAACAAGAATTGTATCTCTCAGTCTATGGAAGAGGTAAAATATGTTGCTATAGTAGTGAATTGTTCAAACATCATATGGATCAAGTAATTTTTGTTAGGAATGAAGGAAGCAGAAAAGAGTCAGTTATTATCTATTGTGACAACACCAGTGCCATTAACATTTCAAAGAACCCTGTGATGCACACCTAAACCAAGCATATAGTAATCAAGTATCATTTCTTGAAGGAATTAGTACAAAATAAAGAAGTAAGGTTAAAAATATGTGAATACAAAAGAAAAAGTTGCAGACATATTCACCAAAACTTTACCTAAGGATGCATTATTGTATCTTAGAGGAAAGCTAGGGGTTCTTCCCCTAACTGAAGCTCACTAAAAGAAAGTTTAGTGATACATATGTTAATCTCTAAGTTTTTTTGATGATTAGTGACCAACACTTAGTCATTCACTTAGGCAGTTTTAGCTGGCTATCACTGTGGCCGAGCTAAAACTATGCAAGGCTGAGCAATTTTTAGTTTGCCTAGTTACATTGCCGCACTGAGTTACAATGCCAAGCTGAGTAGGACTCAGAGATGTTAAGTGCTGAGAGATAGAGAAGTCAAGTGCCGAGCAGAATAGTTTTTGTATAAATGTATGGAATGATTCAAACTTTGAGGATAAGTGATCATGCCAACTTGTATAAGCTTTTTGGGCTGACTTATGTATGCATTTAATATTCTTCTACAGAGTTAGTTATGCATTTAATTTTTTTATCCTATGCATGATCTATTGTAAACATTAATTGTAATACCATCAAGGTATGGGTATCAGATCTTTATCATTGATCTAGATCTCGCTATCAGACTTGAAAAAATATATTAGATTGCTTCTAAACCCTATTTTGTGTGTGTAAGGAGAGAGTAGATGAAGTGTGTGGTGACTACATTTTGAAGTGAAATGCACAGAGGGTTATTTTGTTAAGAAGCAGAGATCAAGTAGAGCGACAACATAGTGAACAACAGTGTAAAGTTATATCAAATTATGAGATCATAGAAAGTACTGGAAAGAGGAGATCCATCATCAACATCAGAGTGCATAACAAAGGATCAATACTTGATACATTCTAATCATTGTATCAGGTGAAAATATCTTAACAAGGTGGTTCTAGCAGACCTTTCTTAATCTCCTAACAGAGTGCTTACTTTATTGTAAGTTGAAATTCTTTCACAGGGTAGATTGTAATGATCTTTAGCTCTTAACCGGGTAGACCTTTAACATGGTAGATTGCATTTTGTAATCAACATTTGTAGCCTTCACAGGCACACTTTATTACTGTAGTAGTAGAGAATTTTGTGGGTGTCATCCCCACCCCAGTTTTACCTATTTGGGTTTCTGGGTTACCAAGTTCTTATGTTATGTGTTATTCATTTCATTGTGTGGATGCTATCTGAGATTACATTAGATTCATATATGTATGAATGTGGATCAGTTTGTTTTAAGTGTTTAATTTTGAAGATCTTATTCACCCCCCCCCTCTATCAATATCTTACTTTCCCATTATTGTATTTCCAACAATTGGTATCAGAGCTCAATTCTCTACAAAAGATCATAATCAACTTTAGAATACAGATCTTGAGATGGAGATCTACAAGATGGGTAAAGTCATTGAGAATCAAAAGTTTGATATTCAGCTAGCACTACAACAGCTTGAGACTGCTAGATAGGAATTAAAGAAGCCCTTGACTGCAAGAAAAGATTTGGCCAAACTAATGAATGACACTCATTATCAGGAAGAGGACACCACAAATCTATTTCAGAATGGAGATTCTACTGAGAGTGATGCAGCAATAGCAGATCTACTGGAAAAGAATAGTGCATTATGTGAAGAAGTCAGAAACTTGAAAAAGGAACAAGAAGCCCAATCAATAAGAATGTGTGAAGTTGTTGAACAGAAAAAAAAGCCGAAGATGACAAGGCTATGGCAGAAGAAGACAAAAGAATGATGACTACCAGACTTGATGAAAGAACACATGATGTATAAACTATGATAGTCAATCAAGTTGACATGGCAAATCAACTACTACTTGTGAATCAGGAGATCGGTAGGAAAGACTTGGAGATTGTAAATCTTAGATCTGAGAACAGTCAGTTGAAAGATGAATTGAGATCTAAGAAAGAACTTAATAACAAATTGAATGATCCCAATGCAACTATGAGCTACTTTGAACAACTGGTGGAAGCATCAAGAAGACCTAAAGATTCTTCTGGATTAGGTCACACTAAACAACATGCAACCATTGAAGAAGGAGAATTATCTAAGATAGGTGAAAGAAGATATGCAAAGCCAAGAAACAAAAAACCTATTTTCCACCACTGTGGGAAACCAGGTCATACAACAAACATTTTCCAAAGCAAGAATGGTAAGTCCAATCCTGAAACTAATTTTAATGGTTATTGATTTAACTATAATAAGTCTGGACATCAAGCATGTGAGTGTAAGACAAAGGCAAGAAAACCACCTAGACTCGATGTTAATTGCTATAACTATCACAAATATGGTCATAGAACACAAGATTGCAGATCTAAAGGTAAATAGTAGTGGACATCAAAGGTACAAGAGAAATCACCAAGAAAAGGCAACACTTACAAGTGGGATTACAATACATGGCATAGTTGTCATTACTGTGGTGAGTATGGACATGTTCCAGAAAACTATATAAGGACACATTTCAAAGGAAAGTCTAAAATTTGGATGAATGGAAGCCTAGTTTGTCACAGTTGTCTAAAAATTGGTCATACAAGGAAAGATTATAATACTAGGGTACCTGCTCCTACTGTTGAGAAAATTAGAGCATCGATGAACAAGACATGGGTTAAGAAGTCTGAACCATGCAGCAGTGAAGCTAGTGAAGCCAAGGTCATCCAATCTAATGGATCAAGTGATCACATCATCTCAACTAAGAAAAAGAGGTATGTGAGGAACTACATCTAAAACTCTTATCTTACAACAATTCCTAACATGAAATGCACCAAAGTCCATATTTGCATATGTTGAGATGCACCAGGACATATTCTGAAGACAAATGCCAGGATGAGCCAATTACACTATAGGTTTTGAGCACCAATCATGGACACTAAGGCCGAGTTCTTTAGTGAGTGTCGAGTTTTGTTGGCTGAGTAAGTTTTGTGATGGCTGAGTGTAGTAAGCTAATTGGGATGCAAGTTGTGTTAAAGCCGAGGATAGATGGCTTGCACTAACTCAATGGGTAGAAAATTCATTGCTTACCTACCTTGACCTTTCAAATTCTATAAAGGATGAATAGTTGACACTTCATTTTTACCTTGCAATTTTTACTGCTTACAGAGTGATTGAAGTAATTTGAAGAATTGATCTTAACAAAGTTAGCATCGAATATTTCATCAGGGTGTTGTTGGAAATCCTAAGGTGAATAGTGCAAAGTGTTACTTGCCGAGGTACTCTGTTCTTCATCTTTCAAACCCTAATTTCAAGATTATGGTTGCAAGTTCTTTCGCACTAGCTAAGAATATGGAGGGAGAACAAGAGCAAGTTCAGTTAGTGCAGAGTGATGAATGTGAACCTCTCAACTTTCAAGCCATTCCTGAAAGTGCAATTCAGAGTGATTTAATGGGAGCCCTCTCATCCACTACACCCAAGGTACTTATGATCCATGATGTTCGATCATGTTACATGGTTATGATTAGTGAAGTAGGTGATATTGAATTGAGGAAATCTTACAGCAAATTGTGTGTTGATGGAGTTCTAAAGGGAGAATTCAAACATTTTTTTGACAAAGGGCTAACTTGTGCCATAGATTTTCCACAAGGTTTCAAAGATCAATGGATGAAGGTTATCCTTAGCTCAGTTCATGATATGTGTATGTGGTTGGATAATGGACCAGTCAAGATCACCAAAAGCATGATTCATCGAGTGATTGGATATCCTTTAGTGAATAAAAAATAGACAATGACAGATAAAAACAAAGAAGAAATTACACTGAACACTAGAGCCATATGGAAAAACAGAGGTATGACTATCTCTACAATAATAGACCTAGAACTTGATTTTGGAGTAAGAGTAATAACACATAAGTTCTATCAGTCGAGCAGATTGGATAGTGTTCCTTGTATAGCTATTGACCAGGGATGGAAAATTGTTAAGAAGAATCATACATATGATCTTGCTGAGCTACATCAGACACAATTATCTGAGAACCTAGCATCAATCAGAAAGGCTAAAAGATCATCATGTAAGTTTGGTTCCTTACTAGTTTGTATATTTTTCTACATTCAGGATACATTTCCTACACTGGGAAATATTGTTTGGAAAAAGGATGGACCCATTACAGTTCAGATTAGTGAATGTATTGAGAAACTAGAAAGTAATTTCAATAGCATTATGGGGATCTATTTTGTAGAATTCAAGAAGACAATGAGATTAAGAACTAGGATTCCTAAGTCACTAGTGGAGAAGCACTATGAAGAAATCTATTTTCTAGTTGATACAGATAATACTTATATTCAGGCTATGATACACAGGATAACATGCTTAGAACCATTTCCATATGAAATTAACATTGATGAAGCATTATCTACCATCATTGCACTCCTAGCCGAGGTAATTGATACTACAATAGAGAGATTTGGAAATTTTGATGAAGCTAAAGCTAAAATTTCTAGAAGCTTGGATGAAGGAACTATGGAGAGGAAAAGAAAGAAGATTGTGAAAAATCTGAAGAAAATGGCTGGTTTGGGTAGTGATGAAGAACCTGAGGATGCACCTTTAGGCCTGGCCACTAGACAAGGTGAGGATATATCTACAGAAGAGGAAGTGAGTGCATCAAAGGAGATCACTAAGAAAGATAAGGGTAAAAGACTGTCAATTGTCATAGTAACCAAGCTGAGCAAAGCTAAACCTAAGGTTACACCTCCTACAGCTAATCATCTGAGGACTAGAGCATCTACTATCACTTCTCGAGTAGAAGTACAAACTAAAGTATATGGAAAAATAAAAGTTGTAGAAAGTAGTTTTGGAAAGGAAGCTAAGGCTGCTCTTAAGGCTGAGCTGAGTAATCCAACAAAGAGACCAAGAAGGAAACTAGACTTGGGGACAGATAGTGATGATGAAAAGATAGAAATTGATGAACCCAGCAACATACCTACAACACAATTTAAGAAACTAGCTAGTATTGATGAGGTATGTGACACTTTGAGGAATTCAGCAGGGTTAGCAACTTTTAAGTTCATTAAGTATGAAAAATTGAATAATGTGGATAGGCACAATGTTCAAGAAGAACTCTTGGATATGATGAGTACTTTTGAGTTAACTCCTAAAAAGATAGGAAATCATGTGCCCAATGAGCTATATGATTTTCTATCAAGAAAATGGGAATTTGCACTTATCACAGAGACACAGATCAGCAAAGGAACTCTAGCCCAGGTAATACCTGAGTTAACTTCAAAACAAAGAGCCAAATTCATTGAGGATTGCAAAACTAGGTTTGTTCCTAAACTCAGAGGCTATGTTGTTTTGAAAAATGATATTGAAGGTGTAGTACAATAGAGCACAAGGATTTGGAAGGAAATATTTTGACTGACCATTCCAAAAGATAAGAAATCTGGTGAGGGGACATCCGAGCAAAAGACAAAAGAAGTTGAAGTGAAGACTACCCCCGAGCCACAGATAACTCAAGGTCAAATTGCTACAGAACAAGACAAGACCAAAGATGCATTAGACTCAACAAATTTTGTTTATCTGACTGCAAATAGTCCTATGGATTTTATAGTTGATGATCCAAGCAAGTTGAATGCCAAGGAACAAGATATGTTGAGTGGTAAATACACCGATTCACCTATTAAGGAAACTGGTACTGAAGAAGAAAAGACCACAACATCTGATGAGATAATTGAAGTTGTCAATGATCAGAAAGGTGAAGAGAAGCAGAAAACAAATGTACAAGAGGTAACTTCATAGAATCCACCTTTTTTAGAGGTTGTGAAAATAGTTTTAGATAGTGGAGTAGTGATAATGGATACTGTTGATAAGCCTAAGTTAGAAGAGGCAATGCAAGTGTTGGTTGATCTACCACACTCTGCATCATCCACTCCCACTATTCCTAAAACTGGGAGTATGCCAAACCCACAAATAATACTGACAGAATTAAAAGAGGCAATGGACATTGACACTGTCAAAAGAAAAGGTATTATGTTGCCGAGCATAAGTTGACCAGAGTTGAGGAAAAAGAAAATTGTGAAGAAGTCTCAAGTTCTAGATGTAACATTAGATGAGGTCATTGTGATTCCACAATAGGATCCCAATGAATTATCTTTTGAACAAATAGGGACTCTTCAAGAATTACTTAAGAGGAAGAAGAGATAGGAAGAGATGAAGATAGAAAAAAAGAAAAAGAAGGTGTTGCATGAAATCAAAGACATATTTACAAAGGCTTTTGACTTAGAGGATGAAATGCCTCAAGCTCCAATTATTGATCAATTAGTTAAAATTGTACAGAAGGTAACTGATGATGACATAGACAACAATGAAAAGATTCTACAATGGTCCAGGAGAAGATTTGAGAGCAAAGTTCTGGAGAAAAAATCAGAAGAGATTGCAACAAAATAGGTTGAACTTTCTATTCTTGTAGAAACTTTAGAGAAAGTTACAGCCAATGTTTATTATTTGTACAGGAAATTATGTGATGTTGAATTTTTCACAAAGGATAATCTACAGCTTGTTGATAAGCTACAGTTAGATTTATGATCAACTGACACTACTTTGGGTAAAGATACTACTTCTAGTTCTTTCCATCTTACTAAGTTGATCAATGCACAATGGAGAATAGCTGAGCTTATGGCTGAAGATGGTCGAATAAGGGTGAAATCGATAACTATTTAGACAAGCCTATTACCTCACTTGGAGGTAATATAGAAGGAACTTTTGATTGCAAAGGAGTTATCACAGAGCAATGCAAATCTATCAACTGCAGAAAGTTTAGTGAGTCTAGCTGCCGAGCTAGAAATAAAATTGGAAGTTATGAAGATTGCTAAGGCAAGCTGGGATACTACATTTGAATCCACCCTGCAACTTCATAAACAATTTTTGGATAAGTACATCTTAACCCCACCAGCAATCAGTGACAAAAACAAGGGGGAAGTTGGTAAGGAAGTTGGAAAGGATATAGTATGATACATCAGTATAGAATAGGTACACTTGTATATAATTTCTGAATGCATGTAAACTTTTTGAATGAATAATTCCAAGTATATTCCTAGGGGGAGTACTTACTATACTTAGGCAAACATTTTGATGAAATGAACGGAAGTAATGATAAGTGTGTTTTTGCCACTAATATCAAAGGGGGAGATTGTTAATTTATAAGTTCTATTGATGATTAGTGACCAACACTTAGTCATTCACTTAGGCAATTTTAGTTGGCTATCACTATGGCCGAGCTAAAACTATGCAAGGCCAAGCAACATTGCCGAGCAGTTTTCAGTTTTCCTAGTTTCATTATCGTGCTGAGTTACAATGCCAAGCCGAGTAGGACTCAGAGATGTTAAGTGCCGAGCGACAAAGAAGTCAAGTGTCGAGAAGAATAGTTTTTGTATACATGTCTGGAATGATTCAAACTTCAAGGATAAGTGATCAGGTTGACTTGTATAATCTTTTTGGGGCTGAATTATGTATGTATTTAATATTCTTCTATGGAGTTAGTTATGCATTTAATTGTTTTATCCTATGCATGATCTATTGTAAACATTAATTGTAATACCATTAAGGTATGGGTATTAGATCTTGATTGTTGATCTAGATCTTGCTATCAGACTTGAACAGATATATTGGATTTCTTCTAAACCCTATTTTGTGTGTGTAAGGAGAGAGTAGACGAAGTGTGTGGTGACTGCATTTTGAAGTGAAATGCATAGAGGGTTATTTTGTTAAGAAGCAGGGATCAAGCAGAGTGACAACACAGTGAATAGCAGTGTAAAGTTATATCAGATTATGAGATCATAGAAGGTACTGGAAAGAGGAGATCTATCATCAGCATCAGAGTGCATAACTAAGGATCAATAATTGAGACATTCTAATCATTGTATTAGGTCAAAATCTCTTAACAGAGTAGTTCCAGTAGACCTTTCTTAATCTCCTAACAAAGTGCTTACTTTATTGTAAGTTGAAATCCTTTCACAGGGTAGATTGTAATGATCTTTAGCTCTTAACTGGGAAGACCTTTAACAGGGTAGATTGCATTTTTTAATCAACATTTGTAGCCTTAATAGGTTCACTTTATTACTGCAGTAGTGGAGAATTTTGTGGGTGTCTGGGTTACCAAGTTCTTGTGTTATGTGTTATTTATTTCATTGTGTAGATGCTATATGTGATTACATTAGATTCATATATTTATGAATGTGGATCAGTTTGTTTTAAGTGTTTAATTTTGAAGATCTGATTCACCCCCCCTCTCAGTATCTTACTTTCCCATTATTGTATTTCCAACAACATCAACCCGAGCGATAGTGAAGATATATCAGTTGATGCAGGTACATTAGAGCACATTGTAGATAAATTTGTACATTCAGATACATTACAATTAAAAATTGAAATAGTACTAACTATTGATATTTGTGGAGATGGTGTCTTTGACATCTATTGCCAAAGAGGGAGAGTTTTCTATAATACAATAAGAGAGAGATTTTGATGTCAGAGATTGTTTTTGGATGAGAATTAGAATGAAGCCAAAGACATTAATAAAATTTTCTGTTGCTCTACAATTCTTTGTATTATGGCATGTTGTGTTGCCATCAATGCCAAATAGGGAGATTGTTGAAGAAAATTATTCAATTGTGTATTGTCATTGATGTTACACATGTATTTACACTTATATAGTGATGTTACACAAATATCTACATTTAGACTAAGCACAGTTGGTGAATAGTATAAGTTATTTAGTGTTGACCACGTTGAGTCGGGCATTGAAGGAAGTTCAGTGTTGACCGAGTCACTCGGGCATTTCAGTCTTGGTTGGGCATTTAGTGGCAGTCAACTAACAGTGATTTATATTATATAATTAATTAGTTATACAAGGTTCACTGAATTTTTTTATATTATTAATAGTATATTCAAGCCGACTTGACAGGGCTTACAATTTAAATGAAAGGTAAAGTTTGGATTGAATGTGTGCAAGTGTAAGAAGAAGTAGAAGTATAGAATTATTTGATATGAAGAGTGAAGGTGAAATTAGACAGGATTCTAATTGAGTATAGATCACTTGGAGCTTCAGTAGAACATCTAATCATCAAGGATCCAGTTATAATAAAAAAAGAGATCTAAATTAGAAAAGATAGTTTCTTAAACATACAGGTCAATTCATTGTTACCTTCTAACAATTGTAGTAGTGATCTAAAATCTCTTAATAGAGTAGACTTAACAGTCATTTTGTAAATCCTCTCACAAGGTATAATTTCTATGTTGAAGTGTTGAAGATCTCTAACAATGCCACTCCTGACAGGGTGATTAAATCCTTTAACAAGGTCACACCTAACAGTGTGTTATTGTAACCTTTAACAAGGTTGGCTCCTAACAGGGCTGACTTCAGAAGAGTGATAAATAGTAACTAGTTACATTGGTGGTTTTTCCCACATTGGGTTTCCATGTTAAATCTTGGTGTCACGTGTGTATATGTTATTTGTTTTATGCTTTATGTTTCTGCACTTAATCTCTAAAGTATAATTGCATTGGATATTATAAAGATTGCTTTGACACCCGCGTTACAGAAGAATATCTTAATTAACCGAGTAATAGTGTTGAAGTATTTAAGACGTCTAAGGGACAAAGAATTTGGTTTGAAGTACTTGATTCACCTCTCTCCTCTCAATTACTTATCTCATTTCCTATATATATATATATATATATATATATATATATATATAGATATATATTGTAGGATATGTCTTTGTAGTGATTATTGACCGTGGAAATGTTGGAGGTGGTTAATATTTACTGCATTGTATTGCAGTGAGGATGAAGTTACTTGAATTTGAAGAAAGTGATTGAATGTTATTCCCCATAGGTTTGTATGCTTTACATCAATATATTGAACTCAATTTGTAAATCTTAAATATTAACCTTTTAACAAATTTCAAATTTAGTTTGTTTAAATTTATATTGTTAAAATTTGTGACCTACAGGTTTAGTTGTTTTAGAGGGAACATATTTGAAGAAAATCAAAGTAATTCATCATGGTATTCAGTTTGTTGATTACCAACCAAACAATAAGGTGTTTCAATATAGTGACCTAGTAGTTGCCACCTCCATTTGTTTCCATACAGTTAAATCTCAATTTGGACATCATAAGTGGAGACTAGATAGTGAGGATCATTAGAGAATATTACATGTTCTCCATGAAAGGTCAGAACCACTTGAGTTGGTCTAAAAAGCATAATATGTATACCTATTTCATGTGTTAGGACCTACTTGATATTTGTGGATTAAATTGACTATAATTTGTTGATATATTTAAACATATGATGGACTATAATTTGTTCATATATGATGGACCTATTTGATAGTTCAATGGTTTTAATATATAAAATTTTATGTATGCTTTTATATATATGCTTGTATACATGTATGGTTTTATATGTATGTTTTGATTGTTCAATACTTTTTACAGATTTCTTAAATTAGTTAAAGATCCCCTTAAGACAATAGTTTGAACACTAAAACATGATGAAATTAGTTAGATTAGTTATGACATGTGTTAGTTCTAGAATGAGTTAGAATACTTATTGTCCATTAGTTACATGTATTAACTTGTTATTTTTTATGATATTAATTCTAGTTACATGTATTAAATTGTTATTTTTTATAATATTAACTCTAAATACCCTTAAGATATCCCCTGAAGAGCTCCCCTTAAGACATTTGTTAGATTACTAATGACATTTTTAGATTAAATATGTATGCTTTGATTGTTCAATGATTTTTATAGATTTCTTAAATTAGTTAAATATCCCTTTAAGATGTTAGTTTGATCTAATCAAATCATACCATCTAATCAAATGAAACCATCTAATCAAATCATAGAGCATCTTATCAAATGAAACCATCTAATCATATCATATCATCTAATCAAATGAAACCTTCTAATCAAATCATATCATCTAATCAAATGAAAGAATCTAATCAAATCAGCTAATCAAATGAAACCATATAATCAAATGAAACTAGATCTATAAATCTATATAATGTCAAATCATAAATCATCTATGTCTAGAGGTGTAGATAGAATATAAATATATGTCTAGAATCATAAACTGAAAAATATCAAACATATAATAATGACATATATAATGAGTCTCAAATCAAAGATCTGTGAAACATGTCCTAATCTAGGGAGTCATCCAAGCGCATGCAAACAAATAAATCCTTTGACCAACTGCCACAACCATCCTCTGGTTGTGAAGTAGAAACTAATGCCTGCGAATATAAATGCATGTATAAAATAATATTAATGTAAAATACTTTAAACATTATAAAAGCTTGTTTAAAATTACATATATTTATAAATTACCTGACCATTAGTAGGTATCACATCTGCTGAATCTCTCCTATGAAGATGCTCTAAGCCCATGCTAGAGGTAATTTTATCTGCCCGAGTGTCACGAGCATCCTCTAGCTATGAAGCAACAACTAACCCCTACAAATTTAGTACAAGAGTTGGTTATATAATAGTACATATTATGTAAAGCAAAGTGTACACATAATTAAATGTTACAAGTGTACACATGCATGCTTAAACCTACATGTATATTTAAAACATACCTCAACACTAGTAGGTGTCATATGATGATGCTCCGAGCCCATACTAGAGGTAATGTGCTCTGCAAATTGTGCCTGCAAAATATTATAAATTGAACAAACATCAATATACACATCTATAATTAATTTTTCACTAAAATTCCTGGAAAGGAAAAAAGCAAACTTTATATACCTAGGTCTCAGGACCAAGAGGATCATCAAATGAAACAACATCACCCACACCACCTCTAGTCTTGAACGTCTCTAGTAATGATGATTGTAGGGATGTGTGTAGCTAGGAGGGGAGTGTTATAGAGCCTGAACCTGATGAACTATAACTGATTGAATGTTTGAAGATGTTAATTTGATGATCCTGGAAGAGATTAAATCAGTTAATGTATTGTATTGTCATTGATGTCAACTTGATATAATCAGTATGGTAATGGACATACTGCCAAAGACTTGAAAGAATCAATGAATCAAAGGCTATGCTATCAATAATGCATATAAGTCAAGTATTCACAAAGTGACTATATACATTGATGGCGTGCACATCGATGGACAAAATAAAAGATCAAAGTCATAGCGATACCTGATGAGAAAATGCACAACATTACCGATGAGAAAAGTCATAGTTTTTCAAAATGAGCAAAGCATAGAGTAACCTGAGAGATAGAATTATAGTGTTGCCCGACGGACGGAGATCCTGAAGACAACTAAAGTCACACCAATGAAACTGTCACTTATTGTCGATGACTAACTAAAGTATTGACTGACACAATAGAGAGTTTAGAAATGATAAAATGCTTAGCTATTAAGAGCTAAAAATAGACTTAACTAATACTTATCATTGTTTTAATCAAAAAGATCCAGCCAAAGATAAGTAATTGATTTAAAGCTATTTTGTCCAGTTGGCAAGAAGATCTCTATGAGATAAAACTAGAGTTTTTCTTTAAATCTAAGTGGTGAAAATTGTGAATCACACCAAGAATAAAGAAAGCTAAGAAATGGTGAAATCATGTCTATAAAGAGAAATCCCAATTCATTATGAATTGTGTGGTGAAGAGAAGTAAAAAGAATAGATGCTAAAGAGATACTGAAGGAGAAGAAAGTCTTCATTTAGACCTGATCAAGAAGCTAAGGAAAGAGATAGATTCTGCAAACACCGATGAATAGTGAAACAACATCACAAAGCATAACAGTGTGGAGAAAAGGTATTGAATTGATTATATTGATTAGAGAGGTAATGTACTTACACTAGATCTAAAAATCTACAATTCAAGTTGTTTGTGTGAACATATCACTTTAGTATTTTAGTTTAACCATTTAAGCATCAAGTCTCTTAACCGAGTAGGACTTAAAAGTATTTTGTAATTGAGATACATCCCAAGGAGTATCAAAAATTTTAATCATAGAAAGTAGCATTGGATATGCCCGATACCTATTGACAGGACAAGTGAGTGTTTGATCAAGGATGGTAGCTTTAGATGTCAGATACTAAGTGACAAACTATCTTTTAAATCCTCTAACAAGGTCACACCTAACAATGTGTTTGTAACGTTTAATAGGTTTGTTATGTGATGAAAATGTGTCACACTTCTATGGGTCATTCCATCCAAAGTTGCTCAAGAATGAGGCCTTAAATATCGACTCATAGCTCCCTAGTCATGGAGTGCAAAGGTTTGTAATGGAGGCCCTCAGATTGACCTAGTTGTACCCTTGAAAGTACACCATAAAATGAGAGATTCAATGGATGAAAATGAAATATATTCTATATGATTACAATGCATAAAAGGAAATTAACCTATATGATAACAATGCATGATTAATCTATAAAAGAAAATATGCAAGCTTAATCTATGGAAGAAAATATGAATTTAATCTAATATGAATCTAATCTACATGAATATCTGTGGATGGAAGAAGAAGACAAGAAGAGAGAAGTTTCAATATCCAAGCTTGAGTGCTCAAATTCTCCTCCAGAATTGCTCTCCAAACCTGCAGCATAACAATAGCATAAAATCTTGATTATCAAATGAGAAGGAGAGGTTTCCTTTTAAAGAGCAATGGATGGTAGAGATTAAGAGGCAAAAAATCGAAGGCTATGATTAAGAGGCAAAAAAGCCCCCCACTTAGGAAGATGTGTAGAAAAAGGAACTTTATTTATTTTTATTCAATTTATTTCCTTTTTCATCAAATAAAGTGCTTTAAGTGGGGATTTTTATTTATTTAATTAAAAGAGGGGTTTTCTTTTAATTAAATAAATTAAAAAAAACATTATTTAATTAAATGGGAGGAATTTAATTTAATTAAATAGGATAAATTTTTTTTAATTAAAAGGGAGATTAAATCTTTTAATTAAATAAAAATGATCAAACCTTAGGAAATATTGAAATAATTGAATTAATTACGATTTGATCAAGGAAATTGATTTGAATTGAAAATGTTCCAAACCATTGATTTAGGAATTTGATAAATTGATAAATGATAAATGGGGGCCCATAGTCTAGGCGACCATTTTAGGGTGCAGACATTTGCCCCTCTTTGACTAATGTGTGATTATTCTAGGAACACATGTAGTCAAAGAATGCAGTTGAAGTGTGAGATCGATTTGGGATCACAAAACAACACAGACATCAGCACTGTTGTAAATAAGTAATTGACATCAGAACAAAAATAAGCAAATTGAAAAAGACAAGCTCAACACCATTGTAAATAAGTAATTGACATATCCAAGATAAGAATCTCAAGCAAGGTTTCCTCAAGCAAAGAAAATGATAGGATTGATAAAGTTGAATCAAGGATTGAAGTTTGATAGGTATTGGCCCCTCGTGATCAAAATCAAAATGAGATAAAGGAGAAACAAAAAATTGATAAATTTAATCAAATAAAGCTAAAGATAAGGTTCTTGATGTAAAATGAAAGATATAAGGATCACAGATCCAAGGTAGATCATGAAGCATGAAAGATTATGCCCCAAGGTTGAATTAGAAGAAAAGATGTGGGGTGAAAGCGAATGGAAGATAAAAGTTTGGAAGTAGTGAAAATAAATGGAGAGAAGAAAGAGAATTTGCCTTAAGAAAGAGAATGCCCCAAAATCAATCAATTGTTTAAGATAAATTTTTTTGATTGAGATCATGAAAGAAGATAAGGAAATGAAGATTAGACCACACAATCACAGTTGATTAAAAGTCCATAAGAAAGATGAAGAAAACCCTCTCAAACTCATAATGCAGCCTAAAATAAAAACTAACATGAGGTCTAACAATGCAAGCTATATGAAAATGCAAAGGTGTACTTGCAATAGAGCAACTATATCATAGGAATTTGTGTTCATCATTCATTAGAGAATGTTAACAAACTTATTTTCATCATTGGGTCATTATTAACGGACATCAGAAAATCACAAAATCATCACTAGTCACAAGCGCAACAATGAGGATATGAATGTGATTTATATTGGATTGGAATGTGGAAATATTCTAAAATAATCATCAAAGACATAAAGGTCTAGATGACTTCGTTGTTAGCTTACCCAATTTAATGTAGCAAAACCACGCTCGCATCAAGGCATAGATGCTAGGATGAATAGAAGAATGGTTGTGAAAAAACAATGAAGCATAAAGAAGGAAGAAAATAGAAACATGTCCTATGCCCCAAGTCCTCTAGCTATGCATCCTGGAGAGACTTATTAGACAATGATACTCAACAAAAATCATAACAGTCGGCACACAAAGAAAAGAGTATGACATAGCTCAAGTATTAAGTGTTATGTTTAAAAATTTAAGTGTGTTAACTGATACTGAGTTTCGAGGATAAGGATTGAATGCTTGCAAGCAGGAATGATCACATGACAAAACTGGGAAGGCCAAACTGATAAGTGTTGAAAAACACTCGATGTCAAGGGTTGTATTGAAAAATACAGTTAAGGTGGTGTTGAAAAACACTGTTTGTGAGGCATCCTAAAGACTAACGCATCCAAGAGACTAAAACTAACATAGTTATGCCCCCTAGACAAAGACAAAGACCAATTCCAAACCAAGGCAACAAGGACAAGGCATGATGGAGAAAGGCTAAGTGTCACAGACATGCGCTAAGAAACAGGGTGCAAAGGCCTCAAGTAGCGCCCGTTTCTAGGTTTTTGCCACTTGGATTTTATTATAATTTTTTCATTTTTTTCTTCTTTTTTTTGGACTTTTAATTATTTTTTTAGATATTTTGCTACCAAGGCGCCTATTTCTAGGTTTTCACCAAGGCAATTTTTCTATCTTTTTAAATTTTTTCATTTTTTTCATTTTTTGTATTTTTGGAATATATAATTTTTTTGGAGATACATCAAAAGTGCCTATTGCTAGGTTTTCACTAAGATGATCATTTTTTTAGGAAATTTTCTAATTTTTAGAATTTTTGACAATATATCCTTTTTTTGGATTTATTCAAGATCAATAATTATGTACAAAGGATGCCCCCAGACAGAATTTGCATCAAACTCTCAAGAAAGATCACATCGTGCAGTCTCAATGTTTTAGCAAGGTGGAGGACATGAGGGATTAGCAAGATAGTGGAAGAGATGGAAGATAGGAGAATGAAGGAGAATGAAGGGAAGAAATCCTCGAAGGCAAACTCCTCAAGAGTACCCAAGCTTAGGAAAAAGAAACATCATGTAAAGCACATTTGGACAAGCAATGAAAGGCCAACATAGGATAAGTCACAAAAGAATAATGTAAGAGCAGGAAATGATGCAGTCCAAAGGAGTAGACATGTCAAGAGGCTTCATACCACCGTGTTATAGTTTTTTTTTATTAGATCAACATTGTCAAGATCAAAGAGAGAATATGAAATGGATGAAAGTTGTAGAAGAACTATGCATGATGCTTGACTGCTAGGTGTTCATCACGATACCTATCCAAGGTGCCACAAGGGAGTGGTTTTTTCCATAGGATGAAATTGTTTCTCTTTTTTTTTCTCCTTTTTTTTTTAAATAGTTTTTTGAATTTTTTGAAAGATGTAGAAGAACTATGTATGATGCTTGACTGCTATTTTTTCATCAAGGTACCTATCCAAGGTGCCACAAGGGAGTGGTTTTCACCATATGATGAAATTATTTCTCTTTAATTTTTATTTTTTCTCTTTTTTTAAAAAAAAATAATTTTTTTTTGAAGAAGGCAAGCTGTTTAGATAATGCTCCTTGAAAGGATAAACCATGATATTCCAAGGATTCAAAATGATATTCTCAAAGATGCCAATAGGGAAAGGAAGAGTAAGAGAAAAATGGAGGATAAGGTTTTATGCAAAGTGAGTGAGGTTGGAAGATAGGAGGAATAGACAAATGAGGAAAAACGATACAAGGTAGAAGGATTGTGAATGGAAGGATTGTGAAAGGGTAGACAGAAAGGAAGGCAAGATCAATGTCAATACAAACCTTGAAGGGTGGTGAGAGGATGGAGGAAATTTTAATGAAGGAATATGGTGAATGGATAACAGAGGTTGCGGTTTAGGCGCATGGAATGAAAGAATGTTTTTGGAATAATATGAAGTGGAAGCCTTTGGAAGCTTGAATGTCAACTTTACTTGTTTCTCAACATGAGACTCTTTCAAGAGAGACTTTGGAATCCATATAGTCATAGGCTTTTCATTTCTTTTTGATGATTTAGAGAGAATATCTTGAATGATGGACTTTGGAACCCATACTTGTCTTGTAGTTTTCTTCTTAGATATCTCTTTTGAATTTATGCCCCCATGTCGATTAGAGGAGACATGGTGATTTTATTTTTTAGATGGATTCTTGTATTGCTTCTTTTTCTTGTATTGAACATTCAAGTTTCTTCCAAAAGACTTGAGACTTGTGGAGGAAGAAGAAGAATGTGACTTTTAGATGGGTGGATGGATGAAAATGATTCAAGGGTATGCATCTATGTTGATCTTGAGGAAAGATAGGAGATGGAGGGATGCAAGGACCCAAGATGGATGATGAATTAGGAGAGTTTGGAGGAGAAAGTGAAGGGACATAAGGACCCAAGATGGAAGGAAAATGTGAAGCCCTTAGTATTGGTGGAGGAGGTCCAAGGATGGACGTTGAAGACACAAAAGGATAATCAATAAGTTCATCAGTATGTATATGACAACCAAGGACATCAACATCTTTAGAGTGAGCATTAGTATTTTCAACAGGATCGTGAACATCTTGAATAGGAGCACCTTCTTTGATAGGATTTTTTGAAGCTTGGAAAGATTTAGGAAGAGTAGAAAGTGGAAGAAAACATGGAGTGGTAGAACAAGAAGATGGAAGACTTTGATCTTGAGAAGGATTTTTGGATAGCTCAATCGCATAATTTTCCTCTTGATTTTCAATAGGCTCAACATTGGAAGTAACAATACCATTTTTAATAACCTTAATGGAAGTATCATCTTTGGAAAGTGCAAGTGGGGTAAGGTTATTTTGATTGTAAATAAGCTCAACAGTGTAAGTAGTAACTTGATCTTGCTTAGGATAAGACTTAAGACATGGTGGAATGAATGAGAAAGGGTGTGCGGGATAAAAAGAATCATGAAACAGATAAGAGACATCATGAAAGGGATTGGATGACATGGAGGTTTCTTGATCTTGATCTTTCTTTATGTTCTTTTATTTATGATTTTTAGATTCCTCTTGACATGGAGCCACTTCTAAGGACAAGGAAGCATGTTGGAATTGTATGGGAAACTTGGGAAGAGATGGGGAAGGATTAGCTAAAGTAGGTATTATATCATATAAAGGCTTAGGCTCTTTAGGTTTAGAATTATTGAAACTATTATCAGCCAAGTGAAGGTTAGCTTGACTTTTTTTAAGGGGTAGCTCTTGAGAATAATTATAGGGAACTACATGAAAAGCATTAGGACTTCTGTTGGATGAAAGATTTGTGGAATATTTGGCAACTTTAGGAGACGTATGAGTATTGGAGGAAGTAGAGAATGGAAGGGAATCATCACAGATCAAAGGTTAATCATTAACATGATCTTGCTTGAGAGTGTAATCTTTATTTTCAGCATGAGAATCCTTAGAGGAGAAACTCTTATGATAATTCCATTTAAAATTAGCACGGTGAAGTTTCTCTTCCTCAATAGAAGCATCAAAGAGGTATTGTTCACAAAAATCATCAAAGTCTTGTTCAAATTTGGAGTCATATGTATCACCATCACAATCTCTCAAATGGGAACACCCATTACCAGTAAGAACTGTAACACCCCAAAATTGGCACCTAATAATCAATCAATTTTGGTGCGTTTTCTTATCTTCAAAGTCCTATTGTACTAGGCAATTTCTTCTCCTAATTGACTTTAATTGATTGAGTTTCAAATGCAGAAAACCCAAATTTGCATAAATCTGACATTACACTTAATTCCTAAATCTCAAATGATTATTAGCTAAAATCCCTATGATTAATTGATTTAATCCTAAAGTCCTAAGTGCTTTTAATTAAATCAAATCTACCCCCTTTGGCTAATATACATAAAAGGAATTGAAAGGTTATTTAATTAATTGAATGAATTATCCTCAAATAGGGAATTCCATAATTTCATGTGAAAGGACACTTATGTGTCAATAATTCATTCTTTTATTTTAATAATCTTTGCTTATTTGTCTCAATTGGAGAATGAAGAGACAACTGTTTCTTATCAAGAAACTCTTCATCCTCTCTCCTCAGTTTTCTATAAATTGGACCTCTTTTCTTCATTGTAGAGGAATTTTGTTTTGAGCATCATTACTATAGGCAAATTTAGCTTTGATTTCATTCTTTTAGCTTACTTTCTTGCATAATTAGTATAATGTCATTTGGAATTGAACATTGTTTAGCTTTCATTTATGATCAATTTATAGGGGCTAACAATTCAATTTTATGCTTTAAAGCTTTCTAGATTCATTTGCTAATCAAATTCTAGCTTAAAAAGCATTTCTTTCTAGATTACAATAATTTTCCTTCTAGATTAGAAGCATTCAATTTCTTAGATTAATTGCACTTTCACTTCCATAGCTAGTTGCAAATTCATTCTAGACTAAATGCAGTTCATTTTCATAGCTTAATCATGTCTTAATTCATAGAATAAATAGCACTTTCTCATGAACTAGATGCATATTTCTCATAAATAATGGCTTTTCTTCATCTACTTGCACTATAAAATCCTCCATATTAGCAATGGTCAGGTTGTTGGCTCTCGTTCTGAGGGTAAACTACAACTATCACATCTAATTAGGAGGCAACAGGTCACTTCAATCACATTTGCAGAGCAAACAACTCATGTTTGTATTTGTAAATCCATCGATTGTGTAAGGACTATGTTGCGTTTGTGTTGAATTAAGAGGTCCACATTCAGCATAAGACATTTTGGTGCCCACCGTGGGGCAGAAAAATCAATTTTCTGGCCTCATTTTTAAATCTGTTGACTATTTTTTTTAGACTCTGTCGTGTGTCTATACTGCACTGGTACGGATTCTCATGCGAAGTTTTTCTCTTGCCGCGCGAAGATTTGCTCTTGCCGCGCGAAGATTTGCTCTTGCCGCGTGAAGTTTTGCACTGAGCCACACGAAGATTTTCTTTTCTTAGCACTTTCCTGCATGAAGAAATAGTTTCCTTGCACACATTGAAGTACTTGCTCATGCGCGATGAGTACTTTCTCACGTGAACTTTCACTGACAGACATTTAAAATGCAAAATTTGTAATCTGTTATTTCTCTATTCCGACTTCTGTTTCTGCTCTGGTTTTTCTGTTTTTGATTTTTCTGCTACAGCATAACAGTGGTTTGCAGGTTCGCTTGTCAAAGGCTAAAACATTCTAACGGTTTACTTGCAGGACGATAGTCAAAGACAATATTAAACGTCACGTTTGTTTACTATTTTTCATTCAGATAGTCTAAATAGGGATTCGTTAAAACTTCGTAAGGATCCTGATAGCAAAGTAGGGCAATAGGCTCTTCATTACATAGAAGTGATGCCCATGAATGAATCCAAAACCCAGATGTTGCTAGCATGAAGAATACTTGGGGAAGCGAAGCAAGATAAGTGAATCTTTAGCACTTCTACTAGTTAGGGGATTATGCTCTTCTCTCATTGAGAGAATCAGAAACCCAAAGACTTGTGGATTTGGTGGAGTGAAGCTATCTCAGTGATGAACATGCTTGATGTGTTTGGGTGAGGTGCAAAGGTAGAGAATTATGCTCTTCTCTCATTGAGAGAATCAGAAAATCAAACCCTTGAATCCGAACCAAGTTGAGTCACCTTTAGAGGGCCTGCAGAAGTTGAACCTCCGAGAATGACTCAAGTGAGTACACACCTTTCACCGGTGATTCCACCTCACTCTAATAAATTCTACTTTGTTGTATTCTAAAGACTCCAAAGCCATAGTAACTTCTTTCTCATTGATTTTGACTATCATCATGAGAAAGCCTTGTTTGTCATACTGAGTGGCGCCCCTCCCAGCCTTGATTGCAAGGGTGTGTGAATTACAAGTGTTGGTGTGGTCACGAGGCCCTAGCTCTATATCAGAGGCACTGGAGGTTATTGTGAATGGAATCCTATTAAACACTCTTTAGTTAGATGCCTACCCGGTTCACCTCTGAAAGGAGGCATAATCTGTGCGCAAGGAGAGCGAAGAATCTCTCCCCTAGATTCTCAACATAGGTATGCACCTGGATGTTTGAAGTGGTATATGACACTGGCCCCTATTTAAGGGTTACCTTCGAACATATATACTTAGTCCTCGGAAACACCAAAAACACGGGCGCTCTTTCGGGAGTGACACTGCTGTGTGAGGTGAACGCATATGCATAAGACAGCGGGGCACAGATTTTGTCTTCTCAGCCAATTTTCTTTGTAGGGATAATTGAGTGTTTGTTCTCGAGTCTTAAACTGTCTATTCTATCATTCAACCATAGACTTCCCATGTTTCTACCAAGTTTCTTTGTCCTTGGTGGAATTGTTTTCAACTACTGTTTGCGTCACTACCTGATTGAAACTTTGTGTCTTTAAATGAATGCTTGTCACCTTGAAACAGAGATTGCTAAATTATATTGTCCTAAAACCATCTTAAGCCTGGATATCTTGTTAGAGAACAGTTCTCACTATGTCTCAAAACCTAGTCTTTACCTTGAAACTGAGTTGCATATCTATTTTATCTACCTCTTGTCTGGATTTGAGTGTTTGTTCCTTCATTGTCTGCGGACTGAAACTAGTTGTTTCAAGTTGTAAACTGACTGATTCATACTTGAACTTGTCTTGTCTCTTTGTCTCCATTCTATTTCTTATGTTTTGTACCTTGCGACACGATAGTCATTACTCGGCTATTCTAGTCATACTTTCGACGACTCATGCCAGGTGCATCTCATACCTCGGCTGTTCTAGCCTATTACCTTGTCCTTTTGATACCTTTAGAGAAAGAGTTTTGAGTCAAATCTTAAGTTTCCTCTCATACCAGCTTCGTCTATGCCTGTTACAACTAGGAGCGGTACTATCTTTCCTATACGAGGTTCTAAAATAGTTAAAAGTAAACCTAGCAATCAAGGCAAAGCTCATTCTGAACCTGTTACTCAGGCGAGTAATCAAGAGGGATCATCACGTTCCTCTTCCCCATTCAGTGTGGACTTAATTCTGAATCCTAAACTAGTCTTTCAGTTTTGTTCTAATCCATTGTTTCAAGATCAACATCATCCTTTTATCTCGAAGAAACCACCTGTTTGGGTTGATCCTATTAACGATTCTCATCACCTTAGTGATCCTTTTTCATAGTTCAATCCTTTTGATTCACAAAAGAGCACATCGACTATGAGGTCATACTCCAATACTACAAGAGTGCATACAGACCAATCTCAAGCTAACAATATGATGTCTCCTTTCGATTACACACAAGGCCAAGACCAATCTCAACAAGAACAAGGTCAAGAGAAACACCAGGGTCAAGACCAAACTCAAAGTATTTATGAAATTCTTGGCAATGACAATGACCCTATCACTCAGGCTGACATAGACACAGCTAAGTCTAATAAATCTCTTATTAAAATGATGGAGATACTCCTTGCGGAAGACAAAGAAAAATACTTCCTAGACTTAGCAAATCAAGGAGTTAAATTACCCGCGAACTTCCAAGTAGATACACTTATCGCTAAGGAAAAGGAAACTGAATCTTCTAAGATGCATAAGATGATGCATGACATACAAGGTCAACTTAGTTGAATTATGAAAGAAAAGGACAACCCCACACAATAATTCACAATGGAAATTATATGTCCTTTTCCGTTTGATAAGAGTATTGTTATGCAACCTTTTCCCAAAGGTGTAGAACTTCCAAAATATGACAAGTATCTAGGTACCTCTGATCCTTAGGATCATTTGAGAGAGTTCGGTGCCTTGTCAATGGAATTTATGCATGATCAAACGTATCTGATGCTTCTTTTCCTACGAAGTCTAGGTGGGCCCGCTATGGAATGGTTCTCACGATTGCCCACTGGAATCAAAACTTTTAACGAAATTACTAATCTTTTTATGCAACACTATTCTCACAATATTCAACATCTTGTTAACATAAGGGATCTTTGCAACCTTAAATAGAAACAAGGGGAACCATTCTTGACCTTTCTCCAAAGATGGAGACAACTTTGTACAAAGTACCCTCGCGAAATACCCGAGTCCGAGAAACTCGACATATTCTTGGATAATCTCACCCCTGACTTCGGGTATCAAGTTCAACTTCAAGGTCCCCTTAACTTCGATAGTATGATTAAACAGGCTGTGAGAATAGAAGC
>MU225489.1:1512113-1540622 GCA_018584345.1 Thuja plicata | reverse complement strand
TCATAAATAATGGCTTTTCTTCATCTACTTGCACTATAAAATCCTCCATATTAGCAATGGTCAGGTTGTTGGCTCTCGTTCTGAGGGTAAACTGCAACAATCACATCTAATTAGGAGGCAACATGTCACTTCAATCGCATTTGCAGAGCAAAGAACTCATGTTTGTGTTTGTAAATCCATTGATTGTGTAAGGACTATCTTGCATTTGTGTTGAATTAAGAGATCCACATTCAGCATAAGACAAGAACAAGCACACGACGAGGAGGACCCTTAGGAATAGAGGTGTCATAGATATCACTACATTGTCCATCATCATAGTCATTAGAGTCATAATAAATGGGATCATCAGAGCCATTCTTCATGGAAGAGGTATCACAAAGATTATCACGTTGCTCATTATGGTATGCATTTTGAAGAGAAGTAAGACTCTTCGGAGAAGTAGAAGAAGAACAATATCATGAAGAAGAGGAAAGTGAATACCTAGTGGAAGAAGAAGACTTGGATGATGAGGAATGATGAGAAGACTTAGAAGATGAAATATATTTGGAAGAAGGAGATCATAACATGATTGTGTACATGATTATGGCAAAGACGTCTAATTCATTTGATTTTTGTCTTATTTTTTCTATGGATTCATCACTCATGTAACATCTAGAAGGATCATTGGAGGAACAATATGTCATGAATTGATCAATGAGTTTGAGATCATCTATTTTCAAGAGATGTTCCTTAAAAAGATAGTGGAAATCCATGGTTCTAGAAGCGGAGGAATCAATAAGAGATGAAAATAGAATAAGATAGACTAAATAATAAGAGGGAAAGAAACAAGAATATGTGAAGATCTTAGTAAGAAGAGGAAGAAGCGTGAAGGAAGAAGAGAAATGATGGAAATGGGAGACTAGGAAGACATCAGAGAAGTGGAAGAAAGAAGACCAAGAGTCATTTTGTGCAGCTTGATACCATTTACATTCATTTGGATGTTGAACAACATATCATAGCACTTTTGTGGAGATCTATTGAAGTTTTTATCACTCATAAACTCATATTTTCTTGTTTTAATTGACCAACTAGATGCATTAATAGATTTTATCATTAATCAAGCAAGCAAGACATCAATCAGGGATTCCCGGCAAACAAATGTCTTCAAAAAATGAGCAAGGGGAAAAGAAACCTTGCACATGAACAAGAATAGTGACATAGTATTCTACTCCATAAGAATTATACTTGTGTATGTTCTCAAAATGTTTTGCAATCATGCACATAGTCCTAGAACAGAAAAAGTTGGTTGCACTATGGTTCTTAGTAATGGTTTGACTCCGCAAATTTTTCAATCTCAAGTGGGTGAAATCTAATCCTGACACACCAAGATTTTGACACAGTCTGAGAATTTAATCAATCAGGAGCTACTAAAGAGATCTGACAACCCACAAGAAAATACACCCATGGATATTTCTTCCACAAGAACATTTATATAGCGGTTGTTGCTACCATGGAGAAAATGACTATTATCACTTGAGGTTTCATCCACATGGTTTACCCAATAAAGGGAGTGTCCACTACGGTTAACCCTCTCTAACAAGAAAGACTCACAATATGGACCACATGGGGACTTGGTTTGGATTCAAGGGTTCCAAGTTTCTGATTCTCCCAAAACGGAAAAAATAACATAATCCTTTAGCCTCTTCACCTCACCCAAACATAGAAAACAAGATTAATTGACCCACTAACTTGAAATCACCTCACCCAAGGTAAATCAACAAGAATGACCACCAATCTCAAGAGAGAAAGTACCAATCAAATTTGAAGACTAAACCAAGTTTGAAGTAATGACAAATCCTTCCCTACCTACAAGGGGATCTATTGTCAAGAAGAGCTTCGCATGTAAGACAAGAAAATGAATCCCACTCTCTAAATATTGCCACAAATAGTTTTTATAGGGCATAATTACTATGTGAAACATATATGCAAGAAAGAAAATATAGGTCCATTTTTAGAGCACCAATTGGAAATGTGATCTATGAAATCAAAAAAACACTCAAGCTAAACACATTAGATGTTCATTTTTATTTCCAAAAACCAAATTTTATATAGATGCAATAGAATACCTCAAGTCCAAAGCAACGCACTTAGTATATTTTACCTTATTGTTTCTTTTGTTGAGCTTTTCCACGAAAGCAAGCCACGAATTCTTGAACAAGCAAGACAAGCAAACAAGCAAATGAGATATGCAATGTATATTCAACTTATGCAAACTCTAGGGTTAGATCTAAAAATCAATTTTTAGGAGCAATAATAACCAGCAAATAATCCAAATGAAAACTCACACCATCCATTGAACCATGTGAAAAATAAATGCAAGCCAATCATTAAATGCCCTTTTTTAATTTTGATTTTTGACCTAGTCAACAAGATTGGACCAATATGACATGAATTCTCATCCTAAACCCTAAATACATAAAAGAGACCCCTGTTAAAAAACAAAGATCTTTCCAAAAATGTCATAATTTTAAAAATATCTTTTCATTTGTGCCCTAGAGAGCTATTTCCCAAAATAGACTAGTTTTCATAAATAGACCAAATGAGCTATGATATTGTATCCAAATTTAAAACACAAAGAATGGACCCCTTGTAGAATTTAAATACCTTTCCAAAAATGTAAAAAATTCCAAAAAATATGTTGATTTGTGCCAAAAATTAAGGTTTTATGAAACATAAAGAAAAAATTATAATAAATTCAAAATACCTCAGAAAAATGTAAATTTTTTACTGAAGCTTCTTTGATATGTTGTCAACCTGAAAAACAAATTTCAGACCAAAAATCCAAGCCGTTTGGGAGATATGATCAAATTTTCAAACAACACTAGGCTTTGTCTTCAACTCATCCTGCACAAGGGTTAGACTTGAGAAACTTCAATAAAATAACCATGTAAAGATTAGAAAATTTGAAAATATGAATAAAATGAACATTAGGAGCATCATGCCCCACGGTGGGCGCCAAAAAATGTGTGATGAAAATGTGTCACACTTCTATGGGTCATTCCATCCAAGGTTGCTCAAGAATGAGGCCTCAAATATAGACTCATAGCTCCCTAGTCGTGGAGTGCAAAGGTTTGTAATGGAGGTCCTCAGATTGACCTAGTTGTGCCCTTGCAAGTACACTATGAAATGAGAGATTCAATGCATGAAAATGAAATCTATTCTATATTATTGCAATGTATACAAGGAAATTAGCCTATATGATAACAATGCATGATTAATCTATAAAAGGAAATATGAAAGCTTAATCTATGGAAGAAAATATGAATTTAATCTAATATGAATCTAATCTACATGAATATCCATGGATGCAAGAAGAAGACAAGAAGAGAAAAGTTGCAATATCCAAGCTTGACTGCTCAAATTCTCCTCCAAATTTGCTCTCTAAACCTGCAACATAACAATAGCATAAAATCTTGATTTTCAAATGAGAAGGAGAGGTTTCCTTTTAAAGAGCATTGGATGGTAGAGATTAAGAGGCAAAAAATCAAAGCCTATGATTAAGAGGCAAAAAATCCCACCACTTAAGAAGATGTGTAGAAAAAGAAACTTTATTTATTTTTATTTTATTTATTTCCTTTTTCATCAAATAAAGTGTTTTAAGTGGGGATTTTTATTTATTTAATTAAAAGAGGGGTTTTCTTTTAATTAAATAAATTAGAATAATTTTATTTAATTAAATGGGAGGAATTTAATATAATTAAATAAGATGAATTTTATTTAATTAAAAGGGAGATTAAATCTTTTAATTAAATAAAAATGATCAAACCTTAGGAAATATTGAAATAATTGAATTAATTGCGATTTGATCAAGGAAATTGATTTGAATTAAAAATGTTCGAAACCATTGATTCAAGAATTTGATAAATTGATAAATGATAAATGGGGCCCATAGTCTAGGCAACCATTTTAGGGTGCATATAGTTGGCTCTTAACCGAGCTCACTTCAAAAGAGTGAAAATTTGGGGTACCGGTCCTAGTGGTTTTTCCCTTAACAGGGTTTCCACATTAAAAATCCATGTGTTATGTGTTTATGCTTCGTTACTTTACTATTTTGCATTTCACATAAGTTATTCTTGATTGATTGATATACACTAATTATTTACTGTGTTTTGGTAAATAGAAGACTTCTTATCGGTAAACATACAGAAGAAGGTTTTACAAAGCATTCTGACAAGTAGTTATTTGTTATAAGTATTTCAGGGCATTCATCTTGTAGGACTGAGTATAAATAGAGGCTCAAAAGTGGTAATAAAAGGGTTGATTTAAGGATTAATTTTTTAGGCCACTAATTCACCCCCCCCCCCTCTCAGTTATTACTAACAATTGGTATCAGATCTTGTGTTCTTAAAAGGAAGATTTCAAGACCTAAGCTAAAGATCACAAGATGAACATACGAGATGTGCCCAAGTTGAACAAAGACAATTTTGCTTCATGGAAAAGCAAAATAAGACTCCACTTATCAGGTATTGGAAATGAAGTTACTCAATACTTAGATATTGAATATGTGTTTCCCACAAGAGCTCCCATAGTTGAACAAATGAGAGAGAAGCATGAGCACAACTGCATGATGATAGACCTTGCTTCCTTACTCTTCGATGCTAAGTTTGAAGATGTCAAAACTTGCAAAAATGCAAAGAAGATGTGGGACAAATTGAATGTTGTACATGGTGGTGATATAAATGTCTTGATAGCGAAGACAAAAAGCCTTAGAGGAAATTTTGATTATCTTAGAATGAAAGAAGGTGACAACATCACATAGTACAACGCAAGAATCAAAGAGGTAGTCAATGCAATCTGAGGAGTTGGAGGTGTACTAGAAGAAGATACAGTGGTAAGAAAAATTCTAAGAACCTTACTACCTACTTATGCTATTAGAGTATCTGCCATACAAGAAATGAGAGCAGTAGAAAATAACAATGTTACTCTAGATAGTTTGATTGGAAGATTGATTTCATTTGAGATGAATAATTTTGACAATAGTGTCTTACCAAACATAGAGTTGCATTCAAATCTTCTATGAGAATAAGTAAATCAAGTCATAAACACACTATGAGAAAAGATAGTGATAGTGAAAGTGAAGAAGAAGATCTTGATGAAATTGAAGCACTTATGGCTAGAATAATGTAGAGAGGCAAAGGTAAATTACTACTTGTTTGTTTTAATTGTAAAGAGATTGGACACTTTGCTATAAGATGTCGTAACAGAAGAAAAGATGACAGCAGTAATGACAGGTCATTTGAAAAGAAGTATGAAAGAGGTGATTAAAAAAGAAAACAACAATTAGAAAGAAGAGATACCCGAGACTACAAGGACAAAGGAAAGAATGCCAGTTACCTAGCTAAATGCAAAGATGATGATACTAACACCAAATCTGATGAAGACATCGAGATAGTGTTTGTGGCAGTAAAAGATGATTCAGATGATGATGAAGAAAGGTATGTAGAAACTCCTCTCATATCTAAAGTTAGTAAAAATGATGTCTAGATCATAGATGGTGGCTGCACTCACCATATAACCTGTGATAAACAAAAGTTTGAAACTTTTGAATATTACAATGGTGGTTCAGTAAGAATGGGTAATGACACACCTTGTCTAGTTGAAGGTAGAGGAACCATAATGTTGAATAACCTGATAAAATGTGAAAATGCTTATTGGGTGTAAGGATTGAATTATAATCTATTGATTATTTCTCAGTTGAATAATTTAGGTCACAGAGCAGCATTTGAAAATAAGAAGGCAAAGATCTTCAATGAATCAGGAAATCTGATTGGTACCGGTGAGCAGACAAAAGGTAACTTATTCTATCTAAATGATACTAAAACCACTTGCTTAATGGATAGAAATGAATACATATGGTTGTGGCACAAAATATTGTGTCATGAGAACTTTGACAACATGATAAAGATAAGAAAAAAGAGAAATGTAAGAGGCTTACTGATGATGACTAAGCCAGACAATATCATGTCCAAAAATTGTCAAAAAGGTAAGATGACAAAGTCTAGTTTCAAGAGAAAAACCCATACATCTAATGCAATTATAGAATTAGTCCATACTGACCTATGTGGATCCATGAGGACAAAGAGTTATTATGGTGATATATATTTTATTCTCTTTGTTGATGATTACTCTAGAATGATGACAATTATGTTTCTAAATGATAAATCAGAAGCATTCAATATGTTTAAATGGTACAAAGCAATGGTTGAAAAATAAAGTGGTAAAGAGTTGAAATGCTTAAGATTAGATAGAGGAGGAGAATTTATTTTAGATGGATTCACTAACTTTTGCAATGAGCATGGAATAAAAAGACATGTCTCTACACCAAGAACACCATAGAAAAATGGAATTTCTAAAAGAAGGATAAAATCCATGGTTTATTGTGCAAGGACAGTAATGATAGAAAAAGACATCACCCAAATATTCTGGAGGTAAGTTGTCAGTACTCCTTTTTACACATTGAACAGAGTAAAATTGAAGAAAGACACCAAGAAGACACCTTATGAGCTATGGTATGGATACACACCCAATGTAAGTTACTTCAAAATCTTTTGTAGTCAATGTTATATCTTAAAAGATCATAGAAATGGAAAGCTTGACTCGAAGAGTGATGAAGGAATCTTTCTAGGGTATTTCACCAAGAGCAAGGCTTATAAATGTCTAAATAAAGCCTCTAACAAAATTGTTGAAAGTGCAAATGTAAAGATAGATGAATTTGCAGAGAAGAATGAAAAGGAAAGCACAAAAGAACCAGGGGACTACAAAAGGTTTGTTTACAATGAAGAACCTGACACTCTACTTGACCAAAAATTTAGAGCTCCTGAGCAACAGATCATTGCACCCGAGCATTAGGCTGTAAATACGAACAATCAGGATATTGCTCAAGATGATATACCAAGTGATGGAGAAAAAAATGAAGGGCATAATGATGATCAAGATGATAGATAAAGGGCTGAACCTGTACTTGCCAGATATGTTAGAAGGAACCATCCACAAAACTAGATCATTAGAGACAAGAAGGATGGTATGAGAACTAGAAGTAAGTCTCTAAACACAAGATGTCTTTTTTGTGATTTTGAGCACAAATCTGTAAATGCTGCACTTGATAATGATGAATGGATAAGTTCTATGAATGAAGAGATTGAGAAGATAGAGAAAAACAAGACATGGACACTTGTACCGAGACCAGATGACAAGAATGTCATCGGTACAAAATGGATATTCAGGAATAAAATGAATGAGAATGCAGAAGTCACCAGAAACAAAGAAAGACTAGTATGCAAGGGGTATGCACAAGAAGAAGGGATTTACTATGGAGAGATATTTGCACCTATTTCTAGGCTAGAAGGAGTGACAATATTACTTTCTTATGCTACATGTAAAGGATTTAAGGTATATCAAATGGATGTCAAGTCTTTATTCCTCAATGGAATACTTGAAGAAGAGGTATACATTGAACAAATAGAAGGGTTAGTTGATCCAGACAAGAAGGACATGGTATGTAGACTACACAAATCCTTGTATGGATTGAAATAAGTACCCTGAGCCTGGTATGAAAGAATTCATTCCTATCTCATAACTATTGGATTTGTAAGGACTGGTGAAAACAATAATCTTTATTTGAAGGAAGATACTAATGCTAACATTTTGATTGCTGAGATATTTGTTGATGACATCATATTTGGAGGAAATGATATGCTATGCAAATCATTTGCAAATGAAATGAGCAAAGAGTTTGAGATGTCTATGTTTGGAGAGATCAAGTTCTTTCTTGGTCTACAGATCATGCAACAAGATGAAGGTATTTTCACTACACAATCCCAATACATCAAGGAAGTGCTAAAAATATTTAAGATGGAAGATTCCAAACCAGTTGGAACACCTATGGCACTTGGATGTAAGATGACAAAGGAGAACAAGTCAACAAAGGTAAATCAAACTTTTTATAGATCAATGATTGGAAAACTCATGTATGTTGTACATACTAGACTAGATATTGCAAACACAGTAGGAATAGTTGCAAGATTTTATGCTAATTCAAGGGAATCACATATGGATGCTGTGAAAAGAATCCTAAGATATCTGAAGAATACCAAGGAATATGGTTTATGGTATAGAAGAGAAGGAAAATTTGAACTTAAGGTCTTTATCGACATTGATTGCGTAGGAAATGTTGATGATAGGAAGAGCACAACTGGAGGAGCATTCTTTATGGGTGAAAAACTTGTCACATTGATAAGAAAGAAGCAAGGATGCATCTCTCAGTCTACTGCTAAAGTAGAGTATGTTACTACTACTGCAAATTGCTCAAATATTGCATGGATCAAATAGTTCCTTGAAGGTATGCATATGAAAATTCTTGAACCAGTAATTATCTATTGTGATAATACTAGTGCAATAAACATTTCAAAAAATCCAGTCATGCATGCTAAAACAAATCATATTGTCATCAAGCATCATTATTTAAGAGAAAAAGTTCAAGAAAAGGAGGTGATACTTGAGTATGTGCAATCAAAGGAACAATTAGCTAATATCTTTACCAAGTCATTTCCCAAGGATGCATTTGAGTACTTGAGAAAGAGACTAGGGGTCAGACCCTTGTCTACTGGTCAGTAAAATGACTAGAAGGCTACATCAGCCTACATATTATCATAATATCATTCATGTTGATGCAAGAAGAGAGATAAAATTCAAAAATAAATCTATACACAACAAGGAATTTATCTACTATGAGCACTAGAGTTATTGTATTACTGATGGATTGGAAAATTCAAGGAGTACATTATGAATAGAAAGATTTGTTTTGTATTACTGTCAAAAATATATGTGTGGCATTTTTGTCAAAGGGAGAGATTATATCCATTATCACTTCAAGGAGAGATTATATCCATGGGAGAGATTATACATCAAGGAGAGATTATATTCATCACATTATCCAAAGGGAGAGATGTAACCAGAAAGGGAGAGTACATACAAAGGAAGAGAATTGCTGACAAGAGACATCAAAAGAAAGGAGAATAATGAAAGGGAGATAATTTGACACAAGAGAAGAACACATCACATCAGAGAAAGAAAGATTCTACATCTATCTAGTGAAGGGATTGAAGACAGAAAGAAAGCTGCAAGAATCAAATCTAAGTTATATGAACTTACCGAGGACCAGATATTTGTATCAGTTATAGTACATAAGATTGGTAGTTCAATGAACTTAAGTTGTTATATTTCATATTGTATTAGTAATAATATAGTTTGATAATGTAGAGTTTTGCCATCAATTCCAAAGCGAGATATTGATGAACTATAAGTGATTAAATTTTTGAAGTTAATGATCATGCAAGACATTAAATTAGTTAGTGTATTGTATTGTCATTGATGTCAACTTGATATAATATGTATGGTCATGGACATACTGCCAAAGACTTCAAAGAGCCATTGAATCAAAGGCTATGCTATCAGTAATACATATAAGTAAAGTATTCAAAAAGTGATTGTATGTACACCGAAGGAGTTCACACTGATGGACAAAATAAAAGAGAAAAGTCATAGTGATACGCGATGAGCAAATGCAAAACATTACCGATGAGAAAAGTCATAGTGTTTCCCAACGAGCAAAGCACAGAGTAACCTAACAGACATAATTATAGTGTTGCCTGATGGATGGAGATCCTAAAGACAACTGAAGTCACATCGATGGAACAATCAGTTATCACCGATGACTAACTGAAGTATTAACTGACAGAATAGAGAGTTGAGAAATGACAAAATCCTTAGTTGTCAAGAGCTAAAAATAGACTTAACTGATACTTATCATTGTTTTAATCAACAAGATAAAATCAAAGATAAGTAATTGATTTAAAGATGATTTGTCCAGTTGGAAAGAATATCTCTATGAGATAAAAGTGTATTTTTTATTTAAATCTAAGTGGCAAGAATTGTGGATCATGCCAAGAATCAAGAAAGCCAAGAAATGGTGAAATCGTGTCTATAAAGAGATAACCCAATTCATTATGAATTGTAGGGTGAAGAGAAGTGAAAATAATAGATGTTGAAGAGATTCTAAAGGAGAAGAAAGTCTTCACTTAGACCTGATCAACAAGCTGAGGAAAGAGCTAGATTCTGCAGACACTAACAAACAGTGAAACAACATCACATAGAAGAACAGTGTGGAGAAAAGGTATTGAATTGATTATATTGATGAGAGAGGCAATGTACTTACAATAGATCTAAAAATCTAAAATTCAAGTTTTATGTGTGAACATATCACTTTAGTGTTTCAGTTTAACCATTGAAGCATCAAGTCTCTTAATCGAGAAGGACTTAAAAGTATTTTTTAATTGAGATACATCCCAAGGAGTATCAAAAATTTTGATCATAGAAAGTAGCATTGGCTATGCCCGATACCTATTGAAAGGCCAAGTAAGTGTTTGATCAAGGATGGTAGCATTAGATGTCAGATACTAAGTGACAAACTATCTTTTAAATCCTTTAACAAGGTCACACCTAACAATTTTTTTGTAACCTTTAACATGGTTGGCTCTTAACCGAGCTCACTTCAGAAGAGTTAAAATTTGGGGTAACGGTCCCAGTGGTTTTTTCCTTAACAAGGTTTCCTCATTAAAAATCCATGTGTTATGTGTTTATGTTTCATTACTTTACTATTTTTCATTTCACATAAGTTATTTTTGATTGATTGGTATACACTAATTATTTACTGTATTTCGGTAAATATAAGACCACTTATTGGTAAACATAGAGAAGAAGGTTTTACAAAGCATACTGGAAAGTAGTTATTTGTTATAAGTATTTCAAGTCATTCATCTTGTAGGACTGAGTATAACTAGAGGCTCAAAAGTGGTAATAAGGTTTGAAGGGTTGATTTAAGGATTAATTTTTGAGGCCGCTAATTCACTCCCCTCTCAGTTATTACTAATAGAACCACCTAGATGAAATAACAGATCCATAAATAATCCAACATCACTGACAATGTCCAATTGACTCAACTCATGCAACTGCTCATCAAATGTGTCTAGGCCCTCAACTGTGATGTGTACATCTCCAACCTATATACCTAGCTCTACAGTTGTCGAATGATCTGTGGGTGCAGAGCGCTCTGCAGAGTGCTGTGAAGTATGTTGTGCCTGACTAGATCTTGCAAAGCTCTCTGTAGAGTGCTATGAACTATGTTGTGCTTGACTATATGGTGTGTCTCATGTTGATGGAATTACAGGACCCCGTGCAAGTCTGATGACATCTCTGACTGAATGTATTGGGATCCTCTACATATCTTTAATATAACAAAATGACTACAAGAGATCCTCCAAAAAGTAAAGCGCCACATCCAAATGACTATGATGGCTAGAAAGTCTCATATCTCTATAGGTGGATGCATACCTATAGCTCTATATGCCCCTAGTGACCCTTGCAACAGTACTAGATGAAGCCTCAGAAGATGATCTAGACAAAATATATCTTCCCACTATATCTGATGTGATGGAGGTGGGTTCAGAATAAATCTCTCATATCCTATCCACTACTCCCCTCTGGGAAGCACTGACAACTCTATCTACAGTAGCAACCATTTTTCGGTGCTACTACCAGAGTCCTCTGCCCAGCTCTCTATGACTACATACAACTTGATCAGCCCTACGATACTAATCATAGTATGCAACTCTACGACACCCCTAACCATAATATCTAGGAAGATCTAAATAGTTGACCCTATATCCCAAACAGAACTCGGCATACAACTATTGTGCAAAATATAATGGAATATGGTCATCGTTAGCATAATGACCATGTGCGCTGCAAGAAAATGAGGGTATATCATGCATGCAATCTGAGGAATCTCACACTGTGTAATCTAATATGCCATCACCTTAGGCTTCCCCTCATAAAATGGGAAAACCTCTCGTTTGATGATTTCCTTAGGTACACAGCTCTGGACCATCTCCAAGGAAACATCACCTGATACCTCAGCTCCCAACTCTCAAAAAATAGTATCAACAAAATGTGCTGTCATGGAAGAGTGGGATCTCAATCTAGCAGTCATATCCTCTAAACTCACCAATATAGTGATACAAATATCTCTGTATATGCCACCTGGATCATATGTATGGATGTTTTCTCTAAGTTGATCCATCTATACCTGAGCTATCTAAAATAGTCGTCAGATCTGGAGTGCGAGGTGCATCCTGAGATGGTACATCATGGGTTGGTACATCCTTAGTGGCCATGTAGATGTAACATGTGAAATCTAAGAGTTAACAATTAAGTACTTAATTACATTTCATAACTGTGTGTAAAATGGAAACAAATATCTGAATATATAAAATTATACTTAAATTTACAATACTAACCTTATTAAGTCCAGTCTTATTAGGTCTTAAGGGGTCCTATTTGGTCTTAAGTGGTCTTATTCTAGGACTTAAGGATCCTCATGGTTCTTAAAGAGTTTTATTGCACAATAGGGGTCCTAAAGGAACCTAGGGTGTACTAATAGTCCTAAAGGGCCCTTGGATGTACTAGTTGGTATTAATAGGTCCTATTAGGTCAAGTAAGTGGTCTTATTAGGTCTTAAGGGTCATAGGATGTACTAATTGGTTTTAGTAGGTCATATTAGTCCTATTAGGCCTTACGTTTATTATTATTACATCTTAAGGGGTCCTATTAGATCTTAAGTGGTCCTATTCTAGGTCTTAAGGATCCTAATGGTTCTTAAAGAGTTTTATGTCACAATAGGGGTCCTAAAGGAACCTAGGGTATACTAATAGTCCTAAAGGGTCCTTGGATGTACTAATTGGTATTAATAGGTCTTATTAGGTCATGTAAGTGGGCTTATTATGTCTTAAGGGTCATAGAATGTACTAATTGGTTTGAGTAGGTCATCTTTGTCCTATTAGGTCTTAAGTATAGTCTTATTAGGTCTTAAGGGGTCATATTAGGTTTTAAGTGGCCCTATTCTAGGTCTTAAGGATCCTGAGGGTTCTTAAAGAGTTTTATCTCACAATAGGGATCTTAAAGGAACCTAGGGTGTACTAATAGTCCTAAAGGGTCCTTGGATATACTAATTGGTATTAATAGGTGCTATTAGGTCAAGTAAGTGGTCTTATTAGTTCTTAAGGTTCCTAGGATGTACTAATTGGTTTGAATATGTCATTTTAGTCATATTAGGTCTTAAGTCTAGTCTTATTAGGTGTTAAGGGGTCCTATTAGGTGTTAAGTGGTCCTATTCTAGGTCTTAAGGATCTTGAGGGTTCTTAAAGAGTTTTATGTCAAAAAAGGGGTCCTAAAGGAACCTAAGGTGTACTAATAGTCCTAAAGGGTCCTTGGACATACTAATTGGTATTAATAGGTCCTATTAGGTCAAATAAGTGGTCTTATTAGGTATTAAGGGTCCTAGGATGTACTAATTAATTTTAATAGGTCATATTAGTCCTATTAGGTTTTAATTCTAGTCTTATTAGGTCTTAAGGGGTCCTATTACGTCTTAAGTGGTCTTATTATAGGTCTTATGGATCCTGAGAGTTCTTAAAGAGGTTTATGTCACAAGAGGTATCCTAAAGGAACCTTGGGTGTACTAATAGTCGTAAAGGGTCCTTGGATGTAGTAAATGGTATTGATTGGTCTTATTAGGTAAAGTAAGTGGCCTTATTAGGTTTTAAGGGTCTTAGGATGTACTAATTGGTTTGGATAGGTCATATTAGTCCTATTAGATATTAGTCTAGTCTTATTAGGTCTTAAGGGGTCCTATTAGGTCTTAAGCAGTCCTTTTATAGGTCTTAAGGATCTTGAGGATTCTTAAAGAGTTTTATGTCACAATATGGATCTTAATGGAACCTAGGGTGTATTAATAGTTCTAAAGGGTCCTTGGATGTACTAATTGGTATTAATAGGTCCTATTAGGTCAACTAAGTGGTCTAATTAGTTCTTAAGGGTCCTAAGATGTACTAATTGGTTTGAATAGGTCATATTAGTCCTATTAAGTCTTAATTCTAGTCTTATTAGGTCAAAAGGGGTCCTATTAGGTCTTAAGTGGTCCTATTCTAGGTCTTAAGGATCCCGAGGGTTCTTAAAGAGTTTTATGTCACAATGGGGATCCTAAAGGAACCTAGGGTGGACTAATAGTCCTAAAGGGTCCTTGGATGTGCTAATTGGTATTAATAGGTCCTATTAGGTCAGGTAAGTGTTCTTATTAGGTCTTAAGGGTCCTAGGATGTACTAATTTGTTTCAATAGGTCATCTTAGTCCTATTAGGTCTTACATCTAGTCTTATTAGGTCTTAAGGGGTCCTATTAGGTCTTAAGGGGTCCTCTAAGTGTCTTAAAGGGTACTAGGATGTACTAAGGCTCCCGTTGCTCCTAGGCTAATATTTTACCATCTAACTCTACATGATTACTATATATACATGTAACTAGCTAAAACATATGTACATAATTGAGAGAGAGAGAGAGAGAGAGAGAGAGAGAGAGAGAGAGAGAGAGAGAGAGAGAGAGAGATTCNAAATGAGAGAGAGAGAGAGAGAGAGAGAGAGAGAGAGAGAGAGAGAGAGAGAGAGAGAGAGAGATTCCTAATATTTACTAGCTTTAAAAGAAAATATTTTTAATAATTTCTATAAGATCTTAATGTTTTCTAAAATTTCCTAATATTTCTACTACGATTTCTAATGTTTTGTAAATTTTTTCTAACATTTCCTAACATTCTACTACGGTTTTCTATCATTTTCTGACATTTTCTAACATACTAAGTTAAAATTCTATAACATAAATGCTAACATTCTATTATAGTTTTCTAATATTTTCTAATGTATACTAAGTTACAATTTTTGAATATTTTCTAGTGTATACTAAGTTACAATTTTCTAAAATTTTCTAATGTATACTAAGTTACAATTTTCTAATATTTTATAATGTATACTAAGTTGCAATTTTCTAATATTTTTTAATGTATACTAAGTTACAATTTTATAATATTTTCTAATGTATACTAAGTTACAAATTTCTAACATTTGCTAACATATTCTAACATTTATTCTATTGTTTTTTAATGTTTCTGATGAACTATAACTGATTGAATGTTTGAAGATGTTAAGTTGATGATCATGCAAAGCATTAAATAAGTTAATGTATTGTATTTTCATTGATGTCAACTTAATATAATCTATATGGTCATGGACATACTACCCAAGACATTAAAGAACCAATGAGTCGAAGGCTATGCTATCAGTAATGCATAAAAGTCAAGTATTCACAAAGTCACTGTATACACTGAGGGAGTGCACATCAACAGATAGAGTCAAAGAGAAGAGTGACACTATTACCTGACAAGAAAATGCACAGCATTACCTACAAGAAAAGTCACAGTATTTCCCGATGAGAAAAACATAGAGTAAACTGACAGACAGAATTACAGTGTTGCCCGACGGATGGAGATCCCAAAGATAATTGAAATCACACCGACAAAATAGTTAGTTATCACTGATGACTAACTAAAGTGTTGACTGACAGAACAAAGAGTTCAAAAATGACAAAATGCTCAGCTATCAAGAGATAAAAATAGACTTAACTGATACTTATCATTGTTTTAATCATCAAGATAAAGTTGGAGATAAGTAAAGGATTTAAAGCTATTTTGTCCAGTTGGCAAGAAGATCTCTACGAGATAAAAACTTGAGTTTTGATTTAAATATAATTGGCGAGAATTATGGATCATGCCAATAATCAAGAAGGTGAAGAAATGGTGAATCATTTCTATAAAGAGACAAACCCAATTCATTATGAAGTGTGGGTTGAAAAGAAGAGAATAGAAAATATATGCTAAAGAGATTCTGAAGCAGAAGAAATTCTTCATTCAGACCTGATCAACAAGCTGAGGAAAGAACTAGATTCTCTAGACACCGATGAACATTGAAACAACATCATAGAGCATAACAATGTGAAGAAAAGGTATTAAATTGCTTATATTGATAAAAAAGGTAATTCACTTATAATAGATCTAAAAATATGCAATTCAAGTTGTATATGTGAATAGATCACTTTAGTGTTTCAGTTTAACCAATGAAGCATCAAGTCTTAACTGAGCAGGACTTAAAAGTCTTTTGTAATTGAAATACATCCCAAGGAGTATAAAAAAGTTTGATCATAGAAAGTAGCATTGGATATTCCCAATACTTATTGATGGGCCAAGTGAGTGTTTGATCAAGGATGGTAGCATTAGATACTAGATACTAAGTGACAAACTATCTTTTAAATCCTCTAACAAGGTCACACCTAAAAGTGTGTTTGTAACCTTTAACAGGGTTGGCTCTTAACCGAGCTCACTTCATAAGAGTGAAAATTTGGGGTACCGGTCCCATTGGTTCTTCTCTTAATAGGGTTTCCACATTAAAAATCCATGTGTTATGTGTTTATGTTTCATTACTTTACTATTTTGCATTTCACATAAGATATTTTGGATTGATCGGTATACACTAGTTAGTTACTATTTTTTTCGGTAAATAAAAGACTACTTATCGGTAAACATACAGAAGAAGGATTTACAAATAAGTCTAACAAGTAGTAAATTGATACAATTATTTCAAGGCATTCATATTGTAGGACTTTGTATAACTAGAGGCTTCAAAGTGGTAATAAGTTTTAAGGGTTGATTTAAGGATTAATTTTTGATGCTACTGATTAACCCCCCCTCTAAGTTATTACTAACAATTGGTATCAGAGCTTGTGTGCTTAGAAGGAAGGCTTGAAGACCTAAGATAAATATTGCAAGATGAATAGACAAAGATGTGCCCAAGTTGAACAAAGAAAAATTTTCTTCTTGGCAAAGCTGAATAAGACTCCACTCATCAAGTATTGGAAATGATGTTACCCAATACTTAGATACTGAATATGTGTTGCCCACAGGAGCACCCATAGTTGAACAAATGAGAGAGAAGCATGAGCACAACTGCATGATGATAGAACTTGCTTCCTCACTCTCCGATGCTGAATTTGAATATGTCAAAACCTGCAAGACTGCAAAGCAGATGTGGGACAAATTGATGCTTGTACATAGTGGTGACAAGAATTTTTTGAGAGATAAGGTAGAAAGCCTTAGAGGAAAGTTTGATGACCTTAGAATGAAAGAAGGTGAAAACATCACACAGTACAACACAAGAATCAAAGAGGTAGTCAATGCTATCCGAGGAGTTGGAGGTGTACTAGAATAAGATACAGTGGTAAGTAAAATTCTAAGAACCTTACTGCCTACTTATGGTATTAGAGTATCTTTCATACAAGAAATGAGAGCAGTAGAAAATAGAAATGTTACTATAGATGGTTTGATTGGAAGACTAATTTCATTTGAGATAAACAATTTTGATAATAGTGTCTTACCAAACATAGATTCTGCATTCAAATCTTCTTTAAGAATAAGTAAATCAGGTCATAAACACACTATGAGAAACGATAGTGATAGTGAAAGTGAAGAAGAAGATCTTGATCAAATTGAAGCACTTATGGCTAGAAGAATGAAGAGAGGAAAAGGTAAATTACCACTTGTTTATTTTAATTGTAAAGAGATTGGACACTTTGCTGCAAGATGTCCTAACATAAGAAAATATGATAGAAGTAGTAATAGGTTGTTTGAAAAGAAGTATGACAGAGGTGAGTACAAAAGAAATTGAAAATCAGAGAGAAGAGATACCTAAGACTATAAGGACAAAGGAAAGAAGGCCAGTTACCTAGAAAAATGCAAAGATGATGACACTAACACTGAATCTAATGAAGAAATTGAGATGGTGTGTGTCAATAAAAGATGATTTTGATGACGATGAAGAAAGGTATGTAGAAACTGCACTCATATCTAAAGTTAGTAAAAATGATGTCTAGATCATAGATAGTGGCTGCACTCACCACATAACCAGTGAAAACCAAAATTTTGAGACTTTTTAATACAATAATGGTGGTTTAGTAAGAATGGGTAATGATACACCTTGTCTAGTTGAAGGGAGAGGAAATATAATGTTGAATAACCTGAGAAAATTTGAAAATTCTTATTGGGTGAAAGGATTGAATTATAATCTATTATGTGTTTTTCAGTTGAATAATTTAGGTCACAGAGTAGCATTTGAAAATAATAAGGAAAATATCTTCAATGAATCAGGAAATCTAATTGGAATTGGTGAGCAGACAAATGGTAACTTATCCTATCTGAATGGTAATGACACCACTTCCTTAATGGATAGAAACAAAAACATATGGTTGTGGCACAAAATATTGTGTCATGTGAGCTTTGACGACATGATAAATATAAGAAAAAATAGAAATGTAATAGGTTTAATGATGATGACTAAACCTGACAATTTCATGTGTAAGAATTGTCAAAAAGGTAAGATGATAAAGTCTAGTTTCAAAAGAAAAATCCATATATCGGAAGCCATTCTAGAATTAGTCCATACTAATTTATGTGGCCCTATGAGGAAAAAGAGTTATTATGGTGATAGATATTTTATTCTCTTTGTTGATGATTAAACTCTAGAACGATGACAGTCATGTTTCTAAAAGATAAATCAAAAGCATTTAAGATGTTTAAATGGTAGAAGGCAATGGTTGAGAAAAAAAGTGGTAAAGGATTGAAATTCTTAAGATCAGATAGAGGAGGGGAATTTATTTTAGATGAATTCACTAACTTTTGTAATGAGCATGGAATCAAGAGACAAGTCTCTGCATCGAGAACACCACAACAAAATGGAATTGTTGAACGAAGGAACATATCCATAATTGATTGTGCAAGGACACTAATGATAGAGAAAGGGATCACCCAAATCTTTTGGAGGGAAGCTATCAGTATTTCTGTTTACACATTGAAAAAAGTACAATTGAATAAAGACACCAAGAAGACACCTTATGAGATATGGTATGGTTACACACCCAATGTAAGTTACTTCAAAAATTTTGGTAGTTAATGTTAAATCTTAAAAGATGATAGAAATGGAAAACTTGACTCCGAGAGTGATAAAGGAATCTTTCTACGGTATTCCACCAAGAGCAAGGCTTATAAATGTCTCAATAAAGCCTCTAACAAAATTGTTGAAAGTGCAAATGTATAGATAGATGAATTTGCAGAGAAAAATGAAAAGGAAAGCACAAAACAACTAGAGGACTACAACAAGTTTGTTTACAATGAAGAACCTGACACTCTACCCGACCAACAATGTATAACTCCTGAGCAATAGATCACTGCACCAAAGCATCATGCTGCAAATACTGACAATGAGGATATTGCTCAAGATGATGTACCAAGTGATGGAGAATAGAATGAAGGATAGAATGATTATCAAAATGATAGACAAAGATTTGAACTTGTACTTGCCAGATATGTCAGAAGGAACAATCCATAGAACCATATCATTGGAGATAAAAAGGCTTGTATGAGAACCAGAAGTAAGTTTCTAAATACAAGATGTCTTATTTATGATTATGAGCCAAAATCTGTCAATGTTGCACTTGATAATGATGAATGGATAAGTGCTATGAATGAATAGATTGAGAAGATTAAGAAAAAAAAGACATGAACACTTGTACCGAGACCAGATGAGAAGAATGTCATCGGTACAAAATGGATATTCAGGAATAAATTGAATGAGAATGGAGAAGTCACCAGAAATAAAGCAAGAATAGTATGCAAGGGGTATGCACTAGAAGAAGGAATTGACTATGGAGAGACCTTTTTACCCATTGCTAGTCTATATTCCTAAATGGAATACTTGAAGAAGAGGTATACATTGAGAAACCAGAAGGCCTTGTTGATCTAGACAAGAGGGACATGGTATGTAGACTACGCAAAGCCTTTTATGGATGGAAAAAAACACCCCAAGCTTTGTATGAAAGAATTCATTCCTTTATTATAAGTATTGGATCTATAAGGATTAGTGAAAATAATAATCTTTATTTGAAGGAAGATATTGATGATAACATTTTGATTGCTGAGATATATGTTGATGACATCATATTTGGAGGCAATGATATGCTATGCAAATCATTTGCAAATGAAATGAGCAAAGAGTTTGAGATATCTATGTTTGGAGAGATCAAGTTCTTTCTTGGTCTACATATCATGCAACAAGATGAAGGTATTTTCATTACACAATCCAAATACATCAAAGAAGTGCTGAAAATATTCAAGATGGAAGAGTCCAAACCAGTTGGAACACTGATGGAAAATGCATGTAAGATGACAAAGGAGGACAATTCATCAAAGGTAAATCAGACTTTGTATAGATCAATGATTGGAAAACTCATGTATGTTGTACATACTAGACCAGATATTGCACATACAGTAGGAATAGTTGCAAGATTTTTTGTTAATCCCAGGGAATCACATATGACTTCTTTGAAAAGGATCCTAAGATATTTGAAGAATACTGAGGAATGTGGCTTATGGTATAGAAGAGAAGGAAAATTTTAGCTTAAGGTCTTTACTAATGCTGATTGGGCTAGAAGTATTGATGACCAAAAGAGAACAACTGGAGGAGCATTCTTTATGGGTGACAAACTTGTCACATGGATTAGCAAGAAGCAAGGATGCATCTCTTAGTTTAGTGCAGAAGTAGAGTATGTTGATACTGCTGCAAACTTCTCAAACATTGCATGGATCAAACAGTTACTGGAAGGTATGCATATGAAAATTCTTGAACAAGTAATTATCTATTGTGATAATACAAGTGCAATAAAAATCTCCAAGAATCCATTCATGCATGCTAAAACAAAGCATATTGCCATAAAATATAATTATTTAAGAGAACAAGTTCAAGAAAAGGAGGTGATACTTGAGTATGTGCAATCTAAAGAACAATTGGCTGATATCTTCACCAAGCCACTACCCAAGGATGCATTTGAATACTTGATAAAGAGACTAGGGGTCAGACCCTTGTCTACTGGTCAGTAAAATGACTAGAAGGATGCATCAACCTACACATTATCAGAATATCATTCATGTTGATGCAAGCATAAAACGGACTTCAAAGATAAATCTAAACAAAACAAGGTATATTATCGATGGATTGGGAAATTCAAAGAGTATATTATGGATAGAAAGGATTTATTTGGCATTAATGTCAAAAATATATGTTTGACATTGCTGTCAAAGGGAGAGATTATATCCATTATCGCTCAGGGAGAGATTAATTATCACTTCAGGGAGAGATTATATCCATCACAGTATCCAAAGGGAGATATGTAACAAGAAAGGGAGAGTACATACATAGAGAGAGAATTTCTGACAAGAGACATCAAAAGAAAAGAGAACAATCAAAGGGAGAGGGTTTGACACAGAAGAAGAACACATCACATCAAAGAAAGAAAGGTTCTACATCTATCCAGTTAGGGATTCAAGATAGAAAGAAAGCTAAAAGTATCAAATCTAAGCTTATAAGAGCTTATTGAGAACCAGATATTTGTATCAGTTATAGTACATAAGATTAGTTTGATGAACTTCAATTGTTACATTTCATATTGTATTAGCGATAATATAGTGTGATAAAGTAGTGTGTTTCCATCAATGCTAAAGGGAGAAATTGATGAACTATAACTGATAGAATGTTTGAAGATGTTAAGCTGATGATCATGAAAGGCATTAAATCAGTTAATGTATTGTATTGTGATTGATGTCAACTTGATATAATCTATATGGCCATGGACATACTACCAAATAATTCAAAGAACCAATGAATAAAAGGATATTCTATCAATAATGCATAAAAGTCAAGTATTCACAAAGTAAGTGTGTACATTGACGGAGTGTACACCAACAGACAGAGTAAAACAGAAAAGTCACAGTGTTACCTGATGAGAAAATCCATAGCATTACCAATGAGCAAAGTCACAGTATTGCATGATGAGAAAAACACAGAGTAACCTGACAGAAAGAATTACAGTGTTGCCCGATGGATAGAGATCTTAATGACAACTGGAATCACACCGATGGAACAGTCAATTTTCACCGATGACTAACTAAAGTGTTGACCAACAGAACAGAGAGTTCAGAAACTACAAAATGCTTAGTTGTCAAGAGCTAAAAATAGACTTAATTGATACTTATCATTGTTTTAATCATTAAGATAAATCCAAAGATAAGTAAAGGATTTAAGGTTGCTTTGTCTAGTTGGAAAGAAGATCTCTATGAGATAAAAATTGATTTTTTCTTTTAAATATAATGAGCGAGAATTGTGGATCACGCCAAGAATCAAGAAAGCCAAGAAATATTGAATCATTTTTATAAAGAAACAAGACCAATTCATTACGAAGTGTCAGGTGAAAATAAGAGAAGAGAGAATAGATGCTGAAGAGATTCTGATGGAGAAGAAAGTCTTAATTCAAACATGATCAACAAGCTAAGGAGAGAGATAGATTCTGTAGACACCGGTGAACAGTGAAACAACATCATAGAGAAGAACAATGTGGAGAAAAGGTATTAAATTTATTATATTGATCAGAAAGGTAATGCACTTACAATAGATCTAAAAATTTTCAATTCAAGTTGTATGTGTGAATACATCACTTTGGTGTTTTAGTTTAACCATTGAAGCATCGAGTCTCTTAACCGAGTAGGACTTAAAATTCTTTTTTAATTGAGATACATCGCAAGGCGTATCAAAAATTTTGATCATAGAAAGTAGCATTGATATGCCCGATACCTATTGATAGGCCAAGTGAGTGTTTGATCAAGGATGGTAGCATTAGATGCCAGATACTAAGTGACAAACTATCTTTCTAAATCCTATAACAAGGTCACACCTAATAGTGTGTTTGTAACCTTTAACAGGGTTGGTTCTTAATTGAGCTCACTTCAGAAGAGTAAAAATTTGGGGTACCAGTCCCAATGGTTTTTCCCTTAACAGGGTTTCCACATTAAAAATCCATGTGTTATGTGTTTACATTTTATTACTTTACTATTTTGCATTTCACATAAGTTATTTTGGATTGATTGGTATACACTAGTTATTTACTGTGTTTCAGTAAATAAAAGGATGCTTATTGGTAAACATACAAAAGAAGAATTTACAAAGTAATCCAACAAGTAGTAAATTAATACAAGTATTTCAAGGCTTTCATCTTGTAGGACTGAGTATAAATAGAGGCTTAAAAGTGGTAATAAGTTTTAAGGGTTGATTTAAGGATTAATTTTTGAGGCCACTGATTCACACCCCCCCTCTCAGTTATTACTAACAGTTTCCTAACATTTTCTAGAATTCACTATGATTTTTGAATAGTACTACTACAATTGTCTAACATATTCTAACATTCTACTATGATTTTTCAACATACTATTAATTTTCTAACATATTCTAAAATTCAACTAAGATTTTCAAACTTTTCTACAAACTAAACATTATTTAAAGAAAATAACTATCTAAAAAATAAATTAAAAAAACATATAAATTATACTAAAAAATGAGAATAATGCATGTACCTAATACTACTAACAATAAAAAGAGGCTGAAAAATATCGGGAGGTGCTGATGTCATACTGGATGTCACTAGTTCACTCTAAGCCCCGAGTCCACAAAATCTCAAATAGTTAATTGTGAAAACGAAATGGGTTGTCAAAAATTTATAAAAGAAATCTGGCAAATAATGGCTTCATGTGAAGGGGGGTTTCACGTGAAGTACCCTACATGTGGTACTTCATGTGAATCCTCCACTTTTCTCAAAGTACCTTACGTGGGGCACTTTTTTGGAAGCTACATAACCCCTTCGCGTGAAGAGGGTACTTGGCACGGAGCCATAAAAAATGATTTTGTTTTTTGAAGGACTAATTTCCTTCATCCTGAAAAGTAGGACACACTATTTTGATTTCACCCTAAGAAGTACAATAATACCTTTGGTAAATATTCTCTTCAGATCCTCTGAATCATCATACTTTGTTCTTGATGTAGCACTAGTCTTGCTACTTTCTAAGACCTCCTCTAGGATCTCCTTGGCCAATTCTCTGACCTACTAGGGTTCTTTTACTAACCCTAGGCTCCTAATTTTTCTTCACAAAATAACCTAAAACTTTCAACTAGTTAACACCAACAAAGTAGAATCCAAACTCTTCATGCTCTCACCTAGACCCAAATTGGTCTTTCCTGCTCCATCTGCACAATCTGATCCAAATGGATCCCAAACATTCCCAAATGGAAATTTAGTCTCCAATATTGTTAAGAGGACCATTTACAATGTCCAAAACCTTGCTTGGAACTGTAACCCTAAACAAGTTCCAAATTCCAAGGAAAATTCACCCAAAAGAGGGCTACAAGCTTTAGGCCTAATTAGGCTCCTTTTCTGCAATAACTCTTAAAACCCTCGAAAAAGTATGAAAAAAAACTTCATATCTTGATACCCTTTTTCAATAACCTAATAATTTTCTAGTACTTGGCTCTTAGAGGTGTTCGTATAGTACCTCCTATATTCATGCCTAAAATATAGGGTTTTAGGTCTTTGTCACTGCCTACACAAGAAATGGATCTTCTTGTCTAACAAAACATCTTCTCCAAACTCATCCTCTAAGTTTAGGGTTCTTCATAGACTCACCTACCTTCCCACATCCACTGATTGAAGCAATGAATTCTTTCAATCCCTCTAGTACGCTCTGCAATCACTGGTGATCCCTTGCCATGCCACTCTAGTTTGCCTAGGGAATCACCTTAAAAATGGATGTCATATCTTCCTGGACCCCTCCTACTCTATACACAATGTACATGGAGTCTAATCTCATAATCCAAAATCCTGTGCAAGTGCTATGGTGGAAAATGGAGTTAAGACCCCATTTGTTCACAGTGCTTAGTTCAGGACAGCGATAGTGCTGAAAAAAAAAAAATTTAAACAAGCAACTAAAACTATTTGATAAAAAAAAATAACACCACAAAAAATCTTCTATCAACCTAGATTTCGCAAAACAATGCTTATAGAATTGGATTCAATCCATTAAACTATCAGATCACCTCAAAACACCTTAACAGTCACTGTTATTGACATACACAGTACATACATAAAATTTATCCAAATTGCCAACCCTTCACACATATCGAGGATGACCTTATATAGTTGACCCCCACACCAATTCATCAGGTTTAGATAGATATCTAACCAATTCCACCAAAAATATATTCTTGTCATAAAAGTTGTCAATGTTGTCAATGACAACATTAACAACTTTTTGCAACTTTTAGCTATGGTGCCTAAACTTGGCCTAAACTTGTCCAAAGTTATCCCATCCACCATGTATGATGAAATAACATCAAATAGGACCTCTAGTCCATTGTTTGGCTCATTTTGTCACAAAATTCCAAAAACACCCTATTGGACCTAAATGGACACAAAGGTCTCTAAAGACCTAATAAGACACGTCGTCCTACTAACTCACTACACACTAGGAATAAGATGTCCCCTTATTAACCTAGTGGTCTAGCTAGAACCACTACAAGCCAAAAAATAAATGAACCCTAGGTTACAATGCATCCACTAGCCTACCTAGGTGCTCCTACTCCATACTCCCCCAAAGGGAAAATCTATGTCACTCCTGTGGACAACAGATCCTCTGAAATGAAAGGAAACTAAGTGTGCAGAAAACAATTCCCTATGCTAAACTCCTGATGAGAGGATCATGCAAATTAATATTTAACCCTTATCAATTATAGAATGTTAACACAATTAACTGAGATGTTCCTGCAATAACATGTATACATATAAAAATGAGAATGACACAATGATTTGCCCTGGGGAAAACCTTTCGGTAAAAAAACCCCAGCACTCCAAAACCTGCACAATGTATTAATCAAAACTATTTCTGTTTACAATACACTTGCAATGCAATTTGTTTTAGGATATAATTGACACTTGAAGAAAAATCTGGCAACATAACAACATTCCAACAATACACTAACTTCTCACTCAGTGATTTGCAACCAAAAAATGCTTATATCATTTGCTTCCCTTTTTAGGGAAACTTCCAAAGATAACCGTATTGGGGTTTTACCATTATCCAAAAAAATAGAAACCCCAAAAAATTTTGTGAAAAAATAGGAACCCCAAACCCCACACATTGCAAAAGAGCGTATAGTACTCAACATGACCAGTTACCAAATGTCTTTTTTGCCTTCACCCGTCATCAAATCTTTGACAATTAGCTCTTACAAATATTAATGACCATCATAGGAATCCGTCATAACTGTTTCAGTCATGATTACCTGTAACACATTGTTCAAAGTGACAAAATTTGGAAAATAACCTCTACCACCAAAAGAGATGCCTATATCCACCTAGACCAAGTTTGATCATCCTTGTCAACTTCCAAGTGGAGTGAAAACACATGTCCACTCAACTAAATGACAGAACAAATATCAAACTTAAATACATTATTTGAAAACAATTAATTACAAAACAAATAATATCAAATGTAAGGAAATATACAAGGTTGAGACACCTTATTCCTAACATTAAATTCCCACCTTCTTTAATTTTTCTTCTGCAATCTAGGAAGCCTCTGACTCTGGCCTATCCTTCCACTGAATCAAATGCTCCATGTAGACTTTGTGTCAGTAGTCTTCTTAACTCGAGAGTCCAAAACTTTATTAGCTACCATCTAAAAATTTGGAGGTAAGGAAGCAACCTCCACATCATCACTGACCCCCTGACTATTTGGATTGATCTCATCTATCTGGCCTCTGAACTAGATTACGTCTTGAACATTAAATAGTAGAGATATGCTCAAGTCTAATGGTAAATCCACTTTATAGGCATTAGCCCCATATTTTGCTAATATTTTGCAAGGTCCCACTCTCTTTATTTGAAGCTTGGTAGGGACACCCTTCTATAGCCTTGATTTTTTCAAGTGGACCATGACACAGTCACCCACTTCAAACTGAACATCCCTCCTTTTCTCATCAACTTTGGCTTTAAACTTATGTTGACAGTCTTGGATCTACTGCTTAACTTGGTCTTGTATTTCTTTCATAGTAAGGATGAATTCCTCTGCATGGACACTTCTATACTCCATCCCACCAAGATCTCTGAACTCACAAACACCCCTAGGGTACATGCCATAAACAACCTCAAATGGGCTCTTTCTTATCATTCTATTCTTGCTATCATTGTAAGCATATTCTGCTTGGGGAATGACCACATCCCAAGCCTGCCCATAATCCCTAGTTAGGAACCTCGATAGGTTACCCAGAAACCTATTTACCACCTTAGTTTGGCCATCAGTCTGAGGATAGTAAGCTGAACCAAAAGATAGGTTAGTGCCCAATCTTGTCCACAATGTTCACCAAAAATGGCTCATAAATTTCACATCCCTATCACAGACTATACTCAAAGGAAGACCATGAATCGTTACAATTTCTTTGAAAAACAAATAGGCTATGTGGATAGAATCATTAGTATTCTTACATGGAATGAAATGTCCCATTTTACTAAATCTATCAGCAACTACATAAATTCTATCATACCCGTATTTAGTCTTGGGTAAGCCCACAATAAAATTCATACTCACACACTCCCACGATCTGTTAGGGACTGGTAGAAGTTGATATAATATGTGATGTTTAAATTTGGCTCATAAAGGATTTCTTAAGTAATATTTGCATAATGAGATAACAAAGAGATCCTAAGGCCAAATTTAGTTTCTCACACTTAATTATTATGATAAAAAGGATGGAAGCACCAAAATGTAAAGTGTAGGAAAAGGATAAGGGGGTTTGATTGTTAATTATTATTATTTTTTTAAAGTGTGTTGATTTACTTAACCCTAATTTACACTTAATTGAATTGTACTGATTGTGTATTGAAATTTTAATTAAGGAGAAGATAAGATGCTCTTTTTCTATCCTCAAATGCACAAATGGAAGATCCAAGTTCATCAACCCAAAAGAAGGGCTAATGCACAAATGAATCAACTATTTGGAAAAGAGAACAAAGAAGGGGATCTTAAATTCTATTAATTGACTAAATGAATATGTTTAATTATATTAATTGAAAAGGATAGGAAGAAGAACCAACCTTACAAAATTGCAGATCAAAGAATGTTGTTTTCTAAAGTCTGTAGACTCAATCTGGAAAAATTAACAAATGATCCCAAACCAGAACCCAGAGATGAACAAAACCCAGAAATATTTTCTTGATCTGATGTCATCTTATGAAAAAGGTCAACCTTGACCCACAAATGACAACCCTAACCCAATAATGTCGACCCTAACATGCACAGGTCCGACAGAGAATCTGTTCGCACCGTCCAAAAGAAAGTCGAAAAGGGTATCCAGATATGGTCTCAAATCTACTATTCTGAACCTATCCCTACAAGAAAAATAGGATTGTTTGTTGTGGGGGAGGTGTTTTCCTTAGTCAAACCCTGATTTAGGAATTAACCTTGAAATCAATAAAGTATAGAATGCTAGCAAGTAGTAGAATTGAATCTAACAATGAAGCTATAATATTCAATAGATATGTAATTGTAATTCAAATG